>JAPYZH010000070.1:0-294924 GCA_030523085.1 Meteorus colon
TTTTGAATTCGCGGTATGCATCATGAATATATTAATAAATGCTGAAGGACATATTAATCATTCGTTGTTCCTAATCGATATTCATTATTCATCGTTTGATTCCAATTGAATCAGGTGATTGCACCAAACGGTCATCATATTGGAACGATACAGAAACAATGGTCAGGAGCTGGGCGTGAAATTTTTACTAATGCTGATATTTTTGGTGTGAGTTTTGAGCGCAATCTGAGTGTGAAAGTCAAAGCAATGCTTGTTGCTGCTGCTATACTCATAGTAAGAATATTCTTTCTCTTATGATTCATCAGATTTTTTTTATTTACCTAAACGTATTAATGTATATTTTTTTTGCGCAGGATTTTGGTTATTTTGAACAACGAACATGATTATCAGCAGTTGCCAATGCCAATTTCACATAATTTAAAAAAATCGAGATATATCTTTACATATTTTGTATCTGTGTATTTTTTATGTATATATATATATGTATATTAATCATTATTTTTCTAAAGAATGTTCATGACGACAGCTAAAGGCCATAGTGAATCAAAGAAAATATCATTTTGTTGTGTGTAATTATTTTTTATTCGTGTTCTTTTTCCATATTGCATTCAATACATTGGTAATTTTCATTCCTTGTAGATGCATTCAAGAATATGAACTCAATTTTCGCCCGTGTCTTTTGAATAAAATGAAAAAACCAAAGATAGAATTGTTAATCGAAGAAATAAGAAAATGTGCGAAACAGATGAGGGCAAATGCAAAATAATATAAATGAAGAGCAGCATTAGTAGTTATTCAGTTCAACATAAATTGCAAATAAACACTAAACATCTCAATAAAATTTACATTTTTCATATTTGCAAGCAACTTAGCAAGTATAACATCAGATAGCGAATTGAAACATTGAGTGATCAATGTCATCTTTTTCTTGTTGTTTTAAAAACACATATATATTTTAACTGGAATAAAAATCAGCGGTCACATCGAATGAATGAACATTGAATGAAACCAAATAAAAAGAAAAACATTGTCACGTTCCGAGCGTACTTGGTGGTAGTAGCAAACATAAATGGGCCAAGGAATCAAAACTTAGCATTCAAATTTTTTTCTCTTTTCCTTTATTTCGATTTGATTTTCTCGTTTTTATTTAATGTTCAACCGCTAAACAAATCTCTGACTGATGGAGTCATGCAAGAGTGATCGTGCGCGACGAAAATTCATGACTCATCAGGACGGGATGATTTTTTGTTCATTACTTTTTTTGTTTTATCACGAAGCAATATAATACTTGACGGCTCTATGGCACGTTAAACATGGGAGAGGAGTAGGGGCGGTTGGGGGGAACAGAGCTATGATCGATATTAAACGCTCTAGAGCTCTTTTTCAATCTTGATAAGTTCTGCAATTCCATCGTGCATCTCTTTGACTGCTTGGTACTCAGTAAGTCCAAGACGGCGTTTATTTGAGATATCATAAATGCCACCCTCGGCTTCAGTGTGCTCGCCCCTGGTTCCACGCACCTGGAGATTGAATTTCGCAGCGACTTCCTCTAATTTAGCTTTGTTAGCTGCCAACTTTGGTACTTTGATGTGCACCGAAGCGCGGACAGTTGTGCCAAGATTTGTTGGGCAGAAAGTGAGGAATCCAAAACGATCGTTGTGCGAGAAAGGAAGTCGTTTCTCAATGTCATTGACAGCAGTCACCAAACGCCGGTATACCTGAAGAATGGGAAATGAACAAAAATTATTATAGCTGTTCGCTAATTTTTATTACCAAAATTATTTTTCTGAAGAAAATTTGGGTACCTGTCCAAGATCACCACCCATTTGCATGGAAATAATACGCAAATGATCTTCTTCATTGCACCATACGAGGAAAGATTTGGCATCATTGTGGAAGATACCACGACCAGTGGGCCAGAATCGACAGGCATTAGCGGCCTGGAGGAAACGATCTCCCTCCTTGAAGAGGAAATGATCATCAATAAGTTTTTGTTGAACTTCTTTGCTCATTCCCGTCAGTGGATAGAATGTTCCCTTGAGTTCACCCTCAAGTCCAGATAAAGTGCTCGAAACTTTCTCCTCCATCTCTTTATATTGAGCTTCAGTAAGACAGGGGTTGAAGGGATAGCCCTCAAGGGATCGGCCGCACCTCACACGAGTCGAAACGATGTATTCACCCTAATGATACATAATTTGTCGTAATTTAGCTGATGAGAATTTATTGCTTTATCAAGTGTGTTTCAATTAACGATAGACTTGTTAGGTATTTTCGAATGTATATAATAAATCCTTACAGTTGGGTCAAGATTTCCAAGAGTGTCAACATCACCAAAGTCCTTTGGTGGATGTTTATCGGTCTTCTTAAATCCTTGATGATAATCATCGATGATTGGGTCAAAGAGATCAGCGAAAACTGTATAAGATTCCGCATCAGGTGCATAAATTCCAACACCTGAATCCAAATTCTCAACACCAGATTGGATCACATCGAGTAATGTTGAGCCGAACGATGTTTTCTTGGTTTTCAAAGCATCAAACACCTCTTTGGTGAGGTATTTCTTCAACAGAGATTTGCTGTCTGATGCAGCAACCTTGGCGAAACCAGCCTCAAGTTTATCCAAAACTGCTTGATCCACCATCTTGATCTTTTTACTGCAATTACAGGGTTTACGATTAGTCGATGCCATTAATAAAAAAAAAAGGAACACCTTCTTTTATATTATGTCCAGTTTATTTCAATATCTCGATTGAGTTGATGTGTATATTAACTATCAAGTGATGCTCAATTGTCCCTAATGTAAACAAAACGAGAATGAGAAATAATGAATTGAAAACAAAGACGACGAGTGTGAGGGAAGGAGAAAGATGTCTCACAAACGATCGTCAATTGAATGGGAAAAAAAAAGTTGAATATCATCATGTTGAGATTAATTAATTTACGGCGTATTCTAAAGTTTTGCAGGCAAATGAATTGCTACAGGCAAAATAATTCTCATGAGTTAAATTATATTTATGTCATCTCTGAAACAACTGATGATGACAAAAATGTTTTTTTTTCCAATTCGCAAAATAGATATAAAGTTTCAATATCAGATAAGATATCATGCGTGCAAGAATGTTTAACACAGTTAATGATGATACGAAGGCATACGAAGTGATTACATGAAATATTAATTCTATAGAATTTATTTCTTTTTCTCTTCCTTTTTTTTTTACGATACGTACTCGTCACCCGAAGTAGTATCCTTGGATGTACATCCGCCCATGATTGATCAATTGACGTTCTTTCAATCAATTAATTAACGTACAGATCACGAGAAGACACAAGATTCCCTTGGTAGTTTATATAAATGCAATGAAATGTTCTTCAATTTGATAGACTGTTCAACAGTTTTATCAAGACGAATTATTATAATACTTTCGATATTCACAAAAATGTGATAAATTGAATATTAAAAATTCTGAACAATTATTGGTGTGGCATTAATTCATATAGAATTCAATCCAGAAATTGTTTGAGTATATGAAATATATCAGATAACCAGACGCCGGGAAATCACGGTGGAAAATGTGCACGAAAGGGTGTGGTACGTTCTCACCAGCCACCCACTAAACACTTTTTAGATGAATAAAAAAATACCAGTTGACCAAATATAAAATTACTGTTACACGTATTTGACAAATCACCTCACAGTTTTATATATAAAATACTTTCGTTATCACTGACCGCACAATAAAACTTCAAATTGTTACAATCAGAAAATAGATTGAGCGAGAAATATTCGACCGTTGGAATTCCAACAATTGAAATTTCCTCAATAAACGTTATCGTATTAATTTATCTATTATCTATTTTCTATTTTCATCAAATATATCCTATAGAGTCTACGTTTTTATTTTTTTAATTCTCGTTCTCACGTGTTTAAATAAATAATAATATATTTGATTTAATGTAGAATTATAACAAATGTGTTTTACAAAATACAAAAAAATTTGGCGATGCGAGTTGAGGTGATGCAAGCACTACAATATCTACGCTATCACTAAGCCGGTAAGCAACGGAGATCGTAGGATTGTTTCTTCGTTATTATTATTTATTATTATTATTTTTCAACTTCTACTCTCTCACTCTTCGGCGATTGGATATAAATCTTGAATTCCTGCCAATATAATTCCCACCAATCCAACGTTATTTTCTTTTAATTTTTATAAGAAATTGTATATTGTTGATGTAAAAACCTAGCGCTGTCCCAGCGTAACTACACCGTGTGGCCGCTATACACACACAATGTCCTGAGTATTGCAGGGGTGGAGCACGATGCGACGTCGGCCAGCGAGGTAGGCCACCCTCTATTCCGCGGGTGTCGGGTGTGTACAGCGCTGATACGCAACAGCGAGACGCATCCGAAGCAACAGAAATAACAGGAGAGAAAGCAGAACAGAGAGATAAAACATGTGATAAAAATGATGAGAGTATTTGATTTTTACTAATATTTTTTTATATCGAGAAATAATTTTTGTAACGGTTTTCTATACCTTGAACAATTGCGATGCGAGATATAAAAGTTGTGTTGAATTATTGTATGGAATAATGATCGATAAAATTATTCAGTGACTGTAGAGTGTGCAGGAAATGTTCGCATGTTGAATGTGTGTGTAGAGAGAACCGGGTGGAAATCACGTACAGGGATGTGGAATGTTTACGCATGCGCATTGAATACGGGGCTTTTCCTTTGTGAGGAAACAAAAAAAATGGGTTCAGGTAGCGACATTTACCTGGTTTTTATATCCTTGAAATTTTCTACAGTATTGAGTAATGCAATAATTTGTTCAGAGTTGTGGGTAAAATTTTTGGCTTCAACTGTCAAAATTCGCGGTTTTTTCTTTCATTTTTATTTCCAATTCAAGTGCGATTGTTCCAATAGTTGTACAATTTTCTCAATATATGTCCCAGAATATTTGATGAAATAAAAATCAATTGAATAACGGGCTTCGTAAGTTGCAACTATTATTCATATAATAATGAACAATTTTTATTTGTCCTTATCATCTGATACTTTTGGTACATAATGTGATGTTATTGCTGAAATATACTATTGACAAGATGATATATATACTTTCATAATGTCGATGATAACAATCGTGAAGTAGAGAAGACTAATAAAAAAAAAAATTAGTATGATAAGATAAGATATGACATCTATTGTCAAATATCACATGGATACAATTATTATCCTCCACATTTCTACATCTAAAATTTTTTTTTATCATACTAGTAAAATAATAATTCTAAATGTTTGAAGATAAAACGAAAGTATTACTAAACGCCAAAGAAATTTATTAATAGCTCTGATAAAAGTCCTTGAAACAAAAGAAAAAAAAATGTTTTCAGACGTTGTCGAAGAGAACTTTTGCATAACTATCAACTCCACATGTTATAACTCAATTAATTATGCATTTGGTTTCAAGTTTCATACCGACAAATCGATCAAAAGAAAATATACCCCTGTTTATTGATATACCCTATCATTCACCTGCCAATCATTCCTTTCCCATTCACCCTTGCCCTTGAAACGAAAGATTATCTATTACAATAAACCTCTTATATTCATGTTAATTAATTTATATAACATAATGAAGAGTTTTGAGTTTAATAATTAAAATACAAAACAAAGTGAACAGTTGAATTCTTGAAGAGCCAAAACCCTTGAACATGATTTTCATGTAGCTGAAGACAACCAGTGAATTAAGTAGACAGCTATAAAACACAGTAGAGTCCAAAGTAGCTCGAAATATTCTTGGAACCATCTACGTATACCTATATATACATATATATATATATTCATGGATGTGTATTTACATAGCGCATAGTGTGCGACGCAACTAATTCCCGGGTTTCGTTGGTGAAGCTTCGAGGGAAGTCTTCCACGTCCAGGAATAGAGTGTCTACATCTTCCCTTTTTATTTTACTCAACTCTTCATTTTTCCTCGTTATTCTGAAGTTAAAATCCGTCCGACGAAATATTTTCTCTAATTGTACATACGGGTTTTGACGTTTATAGCTATGCCTACGTGACTTTCACTGTTCAAAAGAATTTTTGTATACTTCTAAGCCCAAACGTTAGTTGTGACTCATGTTGAAAAACATCAGCTACAATGTATTCCGATTGTGTATTGGTAACATGCGGTTCAAGGTTTATTAAATTTTTCAGACGTGTCTATGACGTCTATAGGAATAATATAAATGAGAACAAGTCTAGAGAAACGTCGATATAGTTGAATTAGAAAAAATATGTATAGAAGTTTTTGATGTTAGAGATGTTTTATTTAGAATGTGTCTAGACTGTTATATTTTTCATTTAATTATATTACTCTTCACTCCACCCTTTTCCTTTGCCTCTCTGCTACTCTCCACTCCTTCGGTAAACTATCAATTTCCGTTTTGAATTACCGCATTCATAATGTACGCTCGTGTCATATATCATACGCTGAGCACAATCTCTGATGACGCTTTTATTCCACGTATGTATTGTACATACATTTATATGCAAGGCAACCAATATATATATTTAAATATATATATATATATATGAAGGTATAACAGTGCTCGGTGTCGAATTTATTGTATCCTTTATTTATTTTTGAGAATAGAATAGATGGGCATCGTATCATATTTTCGAATTTGGCAATTCGTCACGCTAAAAATAAAATATTCATGTCGTCGGGAGTTCTTCCATCAATATAATGTCACGATATGAAATGTTATATACACATACAGCTATATCTCATAGACACCTTCGATCGATTTTTTATCGTGGTATTTATCGTCGATAAATATGCTATATTGACACCATCGAAAAAAAAAATAAGATAAGAATTTCTATGAATTTTTCATTTATATTATTTTTTAATTGATGAAGTCAACGTTCAATTTGAATTTATTTTTATTAATTTGTACGTTCTATGTGGAATGATATGAACGATTAATAAAAGATAATTAATAGATGATGGGTCAATGAATTCATATTGAAAAAGATTGGGAATTTCTTTATTTTTCAAGGGCTGAGCGCCACTGCAAAATGCACGTCCGGGCCGCGCCGGGCAACACCGATCGACGTGGGACGCTACATCCCCACGTTACGTAATATTCTGTACATATGTATATACATATATATATATATATATGTAAGTATGTATATATATATACTGCGCCCAGTTACACGTAATTTAACAATTATATATATAATATGCAGAGACAAATCTCAATTTCGTTCTCACATCCTGCATGTATTCATAATAATTATTTCTTGGTACATCAAATGAACATAAAATGAACTAGAAGAACATTTTTTGTTTCTATCTCAATTATTCTTGAATGCAATAATCATTCAATTGAAAATTCCAACTGATGTGATTCAACAGAAACAATTCTACAAATTTAATCTCATCAATTATTATAAATTTCTTTTTTTCCTTCTAGTTCAAGTGTATGAATTCAATGTACAGTGAAAAGTGCCCTTGGGCTTTCATTAACCCTAATAATGTTTGATGAAGCGAGATGAAACACAGTGATGAGATGAGATAGAAACAGAGAGAGTGTGGAGAAAGAAAAAAAGAACACTGTGAGTGTTAGAACTAAATTAAGCATCACTTGGTACACTTGAATTTTCAACAGAAGAAAAAAGATATCATTGAAAAAAATTGCCAACAAACGTACGAAATAGTTTCAAACAATCTTAAATCCCAGATGATGTTGGAATGTGCGAATTGAGTGTACAGAACACACTGAATTAATTCTTTCAAATGATTTGTGACGAAATCAATTGATACTTCAACATGGGAAAGAGATGACAATGGTAAAGGTATAATAACTTGTTTATGATAGTGAAAGACGATGATAATATTTAATAATGAAACATTAAACTTACCTAAACAGGGAAACTGAAGAAAGACGTGTAGACAATTGTCGAAAAAGTATCGTCACTGCAGCAGGCACACGAAGTAATGAACCAGCACCACCAGTAGTCGCAGGAGAAATGCAATGAGAATAGAAGAAATTAAATGGATGTGAAGACAAAAAGGGGGGAGAGTTTAGACAGAAGGAGAAAAAAAGTCTCCCCTGTAGTCAAAGTTATTTTATATTTCGTTGGTGATGTGGGATAAATATAATACGTACGTTTAACAAGCACGCGAGCCGAGAATCAAATGCGTTCACTCAGCTTGGCTTCAGCTCTTGGACTTGCCTCTATTCTGCTTCATACACCACACTGTGTATACCCTTCCCCTTCTCTCCTCTTTGGCGCTTGTTCCCAACGACCCAAGAGTGGTGAAACCACCTCTCGGCCCTTCTTCCTATTTTACACAGGCTAAATCTACAGCTTCTATGCATTTTGTTTACTATTTCATGTGTCTGAAAAACATTCTAACAAACAGTTGTTGTAGAATTTCATAATGGTGTTTCATGTCCTTTCTTGTTCTACGAATGAGAGCTGTGAGGTAATGATAACTAAATCATATTTTGATAAATATTTACATTGGATATAATTGATTGTGTTGAAATTCTTGAATTTTCAGGTATTGCGGAGAAAACAAATGAATTTGTTGTGTCTTTTTTCACAAGGGCAAGTGAAAATCACTGATGAATAATGTTAAGGTCATTAATTGATGTTTATTCACGTGGAAAGTTTTTTCATTTAGATTGTAGGATAAAAATTGGATGAATATTTATCATAGGACAATGAAATTGGAATATTATGATGATCAATATTCATTTGACATAATAAAATTTATTCTGAAGAAAATTTATTCACAATTGTATAAATTCGTATCTGTATTCATGAGATGATTTTGTGTCTGTGAATTTGGTTATGAAATATCGTATTTGCAAAGAATATTTGAGAACACACCAGACGATAAAAACTATTCAATTTTATATCTTTATAAAAACAAAAAATTATCAGGAATATCTGGTGATAAGGTAAGACCATGTAATAATACCCATAAAACAATTTTACAGTTTGTAATTAATGATCGTGCACGTGTCGGATTATTGCTTCACCCAAATTGTCGACTAAACTGAATATTAATTATCAGAAAAAGAAAAAAACATACAAATCCAACCATTCGATTCAATCAATACTTTCTCAAGTGAAGAATAAAAATCCAAGAATTTCATTTCTCGTGAAAATCTGCAGTGAAAATCTCTATAAAATCAAAAAAGCTATCATAAATTTTCTCTCTCTAACTTTCAATTGATAAATAAAATATCCACAAGAAGGTGATAAGTATCAAGAAAAGGTACAGCTGCTGCGCGCATAAAGACCGTTACGAAATCAGCTGTTGTGCGCCGTTGTTCTAGGTCGTGTCATCTCTCTGTGCACGGGGGTTGATGTGACTCGCGCAGCTGAATTTTACCACCCTTCTTACCCCACCCCCACCCATTCAGTCGCCATGTGACTGAATACATATATACCTACACATGTAAAGCTTGTTGGTAATAGGTCGTCGCCAAAGGGCGAATGGAATCAATACCAAATGTTATCTATATAAATGTAATGCTTTCACCACCGATAATAATAATATAATTTATAATTTTTCTATCCTCAGTACGCTTTCGAGCTCATTAAAAAATTGCTCAACCATTCATAAAAAAAAAAAAAAAATAGACAATAGCAATTTTTTTCTTTAGCAACTGTTTATAAAAAGATTATCATTATTTAACAAGGTTATTTTTATTACATAACAAACATTCTATCCACGTTATATATTAAATATAAACAATAAATATATAAAGATATATTTTGGTTGTAAAGACCTTGGCAACAGACATTGTGCCAAGTGCCTTCAAAACACATTTAACCCTGAACAGAATTCGCTCGACTGTACTTTGTATATAAATTTACATTACACAAAAAAAAAGCTATACAAAGTGTCCTCATTAAATTGTTCAACCATTATTACTTCCTCTATCTATTTTTAATTCCGGTTCTATTTGATTCTTCTACTGTCAAAATTCAATCATTATTTCTTCATACAAGCTGTATTTTCCACTTTATTGTATGAACTACTGATGAAATGCGATTACACAAACAATTCCTATTCTATTGAATCGATTGAAAAACTGAGTATAACAAATAAATGGTTCGTTCATGGTTTTTCAAGCGCGACAATTGATTTTCGAATGGTTACAGATAGTTGCATAGATAAAGAGTCAATAAATAGCACCCAGTTATGCAATTTATTTATACGCAGATGTTTATGCGAAGCAGTGATGATTTACACTACTTCGCGTCACACCTTAATTTTGCCAACTCAAACACTGCATAACATCTTTTTTTCCTCCCCTTCAATCTCTTTTTCATTCTTCGTTCGTTGGCTCTCATCTCATGCATCCCCAGCCATGGCCTTACATAATTTTATAACGATTTTGCTATATTTCTGGATATTTTTATTTCGGTATTTACCTCTGAGCATCAAGTGTACTTGAAAATGAAGATGGCGATCTATATCATATCGAGGAGTCACTTCCGCTATGAAAATATTTCATCTCTACGTCTGCATACACGTATTCTCATTTCACATACATCTTTGAAATCAATTCGTATGTGAGGTGATGTTATTTTCGAATATCCAGTTTCATGTGTGCGCAATACGCAATATGAATGTAGTGATATAGATACGCGGTAGATCAGTCTTGGTAGAATTCCCGCCAAATGCGCAATACAAACATTCGCAACGGGCACATCGACTGTCGGTAAGAGAGAAAATAATCAAATCAGCATCGACCGGATGATTTACCGACCGTAGCTAATGCAGACATTATCAAAACACAAAAACAATCCAGCGCGTGCTGCCACTTTTGAAAATTGATTTTTCCGTACAATTCCGATTCTATCACAAGCGCGATTATAATATTAATTAATAAAAAAGGCTTTGTGGTATGTAATATGATTGAATGTCTGATTATTGGACAATGAATGCATAGGACAAATACAAACTCTCGGTGGAGTAATTTATCATTTCACATATAGAACATGCGTGCACATTGTCATCGAAAGAGATTAAATTTTAATCATCTCTCGTCTGACTTATATATTTTAAATTATGAATTGATAATTGCAGTGGTGGTTGTATTAAAATTGACAACGCCTCACTCATCATTGTCGACACGCTCATATGCATATATATATTATTTTTATACCACGGGAAATATCAATATATAAATGGTACGTTGACAAGTCTACACGTGTCGACACGTGTCACGTTGCAGTGTACAATTTATCATTATTTTTCCATGTATTTTCACTGTCAATCCTGAATATTTTGTAATACGACAAATTGTCAACGTATAATATCGTATGCAATGCACAGATGTCATGTGTACGCATCTACAAAATAAATTATAAGTGTGAAAAGTATGAAAGACATTGAGATAAAGAGAGCAAGATGAAGAAGAGAAATTTTGCTATGTTGTTTTTGTTATACTTTTGTGGGTGGAGCCGAGACGGTATGGATTTCTCGAAAGGATCAGGTGCGTTCGCCCACACTGTCATCCACTATGTTGGGTCGCATCTGCACTGATACCTTTTCCCATCTACACGTATAGAACTATGTAACTACGAATGTTATACTGCAATTTGACAAGTCTCATCCATACTATTTCTAGCAACAATTTTTTTCATTGTCTAGTTTTCATCGTTGAGTTATCCTCAAATACTTCAAAAGTAAATGCAGTAATTAATTACGTTTGATAAAACATGAATAAAAATTGTAGGTAGAAAACAGTTATTCATTTTATTCTTTGGCTTATGACTAAGATAAATTCTAAATGAAGTCAACAATTGATCACACTTGAGTCCTGAGTGTAATAAATATTAATAATGAATTGTTCAACTGTATTTTTACGTTCAGAATTGTCATTGCACTCATTTAAAAAAAAAATGGAGAATTATAATTGATAAAATAAATATTTATTGGTTGATTCTCTAATCTTCATCCCTGTTTCATTTATATTTATATTTTCATTTTGTCATTGTAACAGCAATTTGTTTTTAAATACCGTGCAGGTCAATATAAAGATCCTGACGAAATATAAACAATAAATAAACAATTTTAAATAATTTAATGGCGGTAGTGATATAAATGCTTGAGTAGGCGTGTTCATAGTTGAATTTTGATTGGCTGACTTGAATGGAATGTGTGAATAGCGAGGGTGTGGCTTGACAGAGGGTGGAAACTCGCCACCCTTGAAACCTGAGTACCGCGCAGGGATGCTGCGATGCCTCTGGTGTTATCCTCCTTTTTTTATTTCTCTCTATTTTTTATTTGTCCGATAGAAATCTTATCATTGTAGTATCGTGTGTTAGGTTGACAAGTGCTCTATAGTGGTGGAGAATCTCAAGGGTTGATGGTCAGTTATGTGTCGAAGGAAATAAAACGTGAATTACGACACCCCATACGTACATCTAAATTTAAATAACTCCATGGTCAGTTTGAATGGTCGAAATAAATAATTAATTATTAAGTGTGAAATCCACGAGAGGACGAAGAATTTATTTGGACAATTTGAATGGTAAGTTTGTGCTATAAAAGTCAATTGTTATTGTCTTCTCACTATTTTTCCTACATAGACATAAAAAAAGGAAATAAATAAATAAATAGAATAAAATAAAACTACGTTAGGGTTCGGATTGTGATTAATAATTAAATAATACAAACCCTCGCGACTATCCTGTCACAAATTCAAATGTCATTATTTATAATATATAACACGTTAAATCTGGAGATTTCTCAAATTATTTATCGAATGGTTATAGGGGTTGTTTCGATGAATCCATACAAATGGTCAATTTAACATAAAATAAATCAGATCAGAATTTGAAATTTGAAAACTTGTCAGATTGAGTTTCATATATTATTAATTTTTTGGTGTACTTTTATTCTCCCCTTTACAACCCCTGTGAATGTTTTTATCAGTGATATTACGTGTAGGAAGAGCGTGGTCGATTTAACTGCTGATACAATGAATAATGTACAAATATTTCCACTAGATATTATCGGATCGAATATGTACATATGCGTGATGGGGTTTTTTTCTTGGGTTTTTCTACTGCAGTGTTGAGAAATTTATTAGTATTGTCGTATTTGTAGACGTTATATGGTGGTTGTATTATTCTCATGGGAATTCGAATAAATAAGATAAAAAAAATAAGAAAGAAAAATCAACGATTGGCCAAATATTGATACTAATAAAAGGGTGAAAATTGAATTACCCTGCAACCCTTTTCTCTTTTGTTGTTTTGTATTTTTGTTTCTAACGTTTAATATAATTCTGTGAGTTCGGAAAGATTTTTTTCTATCACAAATTATATAAATAAAAATTTCCAGTATATAATTTTATAATCAATGATGGAACGTGAGGCATTGCATCCTATTTCGTCATGTTGCAATTTAACTCTTCAATCGCGTCGAAGGTTTGTATATTATAAATTTAAGAATGAAAAGTTTAAATATAATAATTATTATGATTTGTATTTTCTCTATTGCAATGTTGATTCAATATAGAGAACGTGAGAATTCAATGAATGTGAGCCATCACAGCACGACGCACAGTGTCATTGGCTCAGGTTCGATGGGTCCACTATCCCGGGAAGAACGCAGACGACGTCGACGAGCGACGCAAAAATATCGAACCGCCCACGCAACACGGTACAAATATATATAAAAACTAAAACAAATTTTTGGCACACCCGAGAATTACCTTGTACTCCTCATCACGTCAGTAAATTGCAGACGTGTCTCGAAAAAAGTTAAGAAAAAAAAAACCAGAAGATTTATCACATGTTTCCGAATTGTTCGATAAATCATCAGTTTGCATTTTGAAACAGAAATCGAATGTTTATTTTTCATCACTGCGTGATGTGAAGTAGATGCATGACAGTAAATTCTATTAATTATTAGTAAATCCGCAAGATTGATATCAGCAATTCAATTCCAGAGAAAGAGTGCGAGTCGAAGCATTCAACGTAGCATTCGCTGAATTACGGAAATTATTACCAACTCTACCACCAGATAAAAAGCTATCCAAGATCGAGATTCTCCGACTGGCCATTTGTTACATTGCCTATTTAAATCACGTATTGGAAGCCTAGTAAAAAAAAAATTATAAAGACAATTGAACCAAAATTGTCATCACAAATGGAAAATTTCCCAAGGCAAAATTACATTGCGATACTCATTTATACATATAATAATCAATTGCAGGGATAATGGAGTTGAATAGACGCGTGTTATCCAATACTCCGGAATTCAATGAATTCGTTTATGCTCAAAAGAGCCGCCCTCAAACTTGTACATTGGCGCATCTGGAGCCGGAGTACGTCTCTGAAAATGATCGTTGGGTGACCCCCAGTGCCAAAATGCCCAATTCTCTTGGGATTATTTCTCTTCACTCTCTCAATCTCATCCTCTCATGTAAAAGAAAGCTTTTATTTTCTCACTTGCACTGTTGCGTCTATCACTAAGTGAAAAAAAATGGGATTACAATGAGATGGCCAACTTCACGGATCGACGCCCTCATAAAATTCGTTCAATTTTCTCCCTCAATCCCCATACACTATTACATATATATTGTCTACTTTCCTAATTCACGAGTACTCTCAACACAATTCAACGTTCCATTACACTATTACACATACCACCTTGATACTAATTTAATAAAGGAAACACATTTCCACATGCACGTATCATCGAAAATTCAATTATTTCTATTCTTATATAGATACTTTTTAAATTAGATAATCATTCCTCCGTTAATTGACAATAAATTGTAATATCATTTTACGTACATTGTACATGTACAGATATTTGATGTATAATATTGACCGTGACATAAATACGTAAACCAACTCTGATGTTAAATATATTTTTTAGAAATGTAATTGGTGTTTATTCAAATACTTATATCAATTGATATATTTATAATCCTTAAGGTTCGTTTATGTTTCGTAGAGTATTTAAATGGGCGGGTAAGTATTATGTGGCATGCTGTGTAGGCTTTAGTTACATGTGTATTCTCTGAGGGTGAGTTTTGGTTTTAGAATCGTCGCCTTCAACAACCCCCTAGCTATGCAAATTTCTATATCCGCATTCACACATATATGTGTTCACAAGTGTTTTTTATTTGTTCAATATACGATTGTAGGCACCTTCTGTTCATTGTATTTATCTATCTATGATACTGATGAATGTTATTTATTTGGATTGATGAAGAATGAATTATTCTAAGAGGGAATCTCACTGGTATTTTCTCGACACCAAATCCAACGACTTCATACCTGACACAAGTATAATTCAATTTGCTTTCATTCAGTCTGTACGTGAATCATACATTTGAACGCTGATGATAACGTAAGTTGTTACTAAACCAACAAACTAAAATAGATTTATAATATAAGTAATTGAAGTTCGAACTGAACTTTCATGCAGTGATAAAAACTCACGTCGTATAAGAATTCGTAGCCGAGCATTACCAATCCACGTCCAGTGAATATCAAAGGATTTTTCTTCAATTGTAGAGAAAATTTACGAACTTCCTCGCGATATTCATTATTCTTCGATGCTATATGCAATTCATGGACTATATGGCCAGTTTTTCTCCACTAAAATGAGAAGTGGTGTGAACAAACATGCCATGCATAGTTGAATGATAGTATGTGACCAGATTACCATACCTCATTTGTGGTTTCGGCGCAGCAGCTATTGACCCAATAAATTTTCATGCAGTAATTGGCGAGTTGAAAAAGATTGAGAATGCATCGATAAAGTAGTGACGCCTCACCATGTTTTGCGTCAAATCGACTGACATAAAGAGAAAATATAAGAAAGGTGATTGTAATGATCGATGAAGCCAAAGTCATTGCTATTTGAATCCCGAAAATAGTACAAATGTCTCCACATAAAGAACTCAATTCCAAATGGACATGTCTGTAAGAAGTTCGAATACATACATGGTTGAAATTGTTTCAGAATATCATAACTGAAATAAGTTTTTATAAAATACCTTGCAATTCGTAAAATGGAAACCACACATTCTCGGGGAGTTGATATATTGTGTAGAGAGTAGTTGCTAGTAGTTATTGACATTGGGGCAGGTGGCCAATTACGATTAACATTAATCTGTCCATTTGTCTCCTCTTGAACAATGTCCATCAGTGCTTTATTGATTTTCTCGAATCTCCATCTCATAAGTTCGATAGAGATCCAAAAATTCATCGCGCTGATTGTACTGGCATGAATTGGGTGTTGGAATAAAAATACAATAATTAATGCATTGAAGAAGCCGAATCTGTAATTGAACCACACGAAGGCGATGGTGTTGATTGTGAGAGCAATAAAACTGATGAAAATAGTGATTTTCAGTGAAAGAATGAATATTGAAGGAAAGTCCAATGGTACATTCAATTTTTCAAGTATCTCATCAATTTTGTTCCCACTTGTTTCAATTTTGCTCGCACGCTTCTCACGAAAACAGAAAGATAACATTCAATTTGTAGTTGAAGACATTAAACATAAAGATTAAGTTCAATTCAAATACAAAACAGTCGATAGCTTACGTTTCTTCGACACCACATAAACAAAACATCACTAAGATGTATAAATATGTTTACAAAAATAATACTGAAAAAAATTATGCGTTGTGTATTTAATGCAGACGAATTCTTAGCAATTACGAGCACTTTCTGGATTGAAAATATGTACGCTATCACCGTTGTTGCTGTGTTGAGAATACTGAATCCAATTCTTGGAGTATTCAATGGGTAGCGTATTATCCCCAGGTTAAATAACCAACTAATCAATCGAGTGGGCAGTACAGCCCCGAAAGAATTTTTTGGCTGCCACCTCTTGAACATTGTGTAACTGGAAAACTGATCCATCATGTGCCACCGTTTGAGTGGAGAGCGGTGACTGAGGGTATTTATATTATGACGATGTTTCCGAACAATTTGATGAAGTTGCTAGCACGCGTGACAATCGTTCCGATAGAACTTGAAAATCGTTCATGCACCTAAACTATAATCGGATACTTATCTCACGCTTTCATTGGAATTATCGTGAGTCAGAAGAGCCTTTTCGATACACATGCATATGGGCATGTGTTTGATTAATTCACAAGAACGTAGAAACAGAGATTAATTCATCAATGTGATAGCAAACATCACGCATACATTGACTGGAAAATAATATTGTTTAACGCATAGATATTCCCATGACCATCCTGCACGCAAATTCCAGTTGATATGAAGATAAATGATTTTTATTCATCGTGATGGCGAACTGTACAGTTGAACGAGAATAATAACGTATGTTGTTACCGAACCAACGAACTGTAATATATTGATGTATTATAAATGATTTTCGAATAATAGATAATGAAATTATTAAAAAAACTTACGCCACGAAGAAACTTGTAACCAAGCATTACGAATCCACATGCACTAAACGATACCGGATTTTGTGTCATTTGTAATGAGAAATGACGAATTTCGTCGTGATAAAAATTCTTTGATATTGTTTCCAGTTCATGGATTATGTGTCCAGTTTTTTCCCACTGCAATTACAATAAGAGTATCAATGAATGCTTGTGATCGTATACATTTAAAAAATGTATAATTACAAAGCTCACCTCTATCAACAGTCTAGCGCAACAATCATTTATGAAAAATACTCTTATACAAAGATTTCCAAGTCGTACAGTTAGCAAAAGAAGTTGAAGAAATTTATCAATTGTAGGGAGATTTGAGTTCAATTCAACTAAGTAAAAGCTGAATATAAAGGATGTCATAACGATAAAAGATGACACCAAGGCCATGAGTATTGGAATTCCGAAAATTTGTGAGATTTCTTGACATAACAGGCTTAAATCCAAGTGAACACGTCTGCATTCGAAAGAGAAAATGTAATTAAATGGGACCACTCGTTGTATTGAAGTCTGAATGAAATGTTGATACTCACTTAGCTATTCGTAGAATCTCTTTCGTGTTGGCTTGGTGTGTAGATAAACGATGAAGAGACCCGTCTGTGATAGCAATCGACATTGAAGTGGGTGGCCACCTCCTATTCTTGTTCATTTGATGACCATTCATTTCCTCATCAACAATATCTAAAATTACTCGATTAACATTTTTGAACCTGCGTTTCATAAGGCCAATCGACATCCAAAAATACATCGGCGGAACATTGTTTGCATGAACCACATGGTGAAAAATAGAAATCGACAAGATGTTCGACATGATATCGGTATTATTACGGGCCCATAATACATTAACACCATTAACAGCGAGCACAACGATACTCCAGCAAATAACAATTTTCGCTGAGTGAAGAAATATTGATGGATAATCTAAGGCCACTCCTAATTTTTCTAGTGTTTCATCAATTTCCTTCAGTTTTAATTCAATGGATTTTGATCGCTATGAATAGAATCAGATACAATACCATACATCATTGTAATTATCAAGCACGATAAGGAGTCATAGCACAATATATGAAGATATTTACATTTCTCCAATACCACATCAGGATTACATCACAGAAATACATAAACGTATTCACAGAGCAAATAGTCCACAATAAAGTCAGTTGAACAGAATTGCGAGCAAACATCACGAAATTTGGAGAAATATAGTATAAAGAAACAATGTACGCTGATATCACTGATATGGTATAAATAATACTTAGCCCAATTCTTGGATTGTTTAAAGGATAATGTATTATATCAAGGCCAAATAACCAGGTTATTAATCGAACAGGCAATAAACCTTCGAAAGCATTTTTCGGCTGCCATTTCTTAAACATTGTAAGCCTAATGAGATGATCTGGCGCTTGACAATAGTTTCGGCGCAACTAACGAATGGTTGATGCATACGAACAATTTTATACCTTCATATCGTATGAACTTACAATAATGATAATCTTATGAACCTTCTAAACACGCATGCATATGTGCATATGGATAATGTTTCCCAGTAATGAATCGACGAGACTTTATCGGGCCGTTATAAAAATTACTATCATGGTATTGTCAACTATAAAATGTAAAATCCTCGAATGTATAGACATTTCAACATGACAATCAGACATCATATATGTTGATATTTTTTCCTGTTTTTATTTAGTATGCTTACGAAGTATACATTTGAAGAAGAATAATGACGAATGTTGTTACTGACCCAACAAACTGAAACAAATCCAATTGACATGATTACTATAACGAAGAATTTAAATATTATGAAATAATATAAACTTACACCATATATGAACTCATAGCCAAGTGTCACTAATCCACAAGCAGTCAATGAAAGAGGATTCTGTATTATTTGTAATGAAAATTGGCTAATTTCATCGTGAAATTCATTATTCTTCGACACTAGTTTAAGTGTATGTATTATTGCGCCAGTTTTCTGCCACTTTCGATATACATATAAATGAGCAAGCCGACTATTGTTGAGTAAGATAATTTGATTAACAATTATACCTCTTTGATGGTTTCAGCACAGCAGCTATTTATCGCATACACCTTTACGAAATGACTTACAACTCGCATAGTCAGGAGAAAAAATCGATATAGCTTCCATGATGAATGGGAAGTTAAGTTGAATCCAATTATATAAAAAAAAAACATGAAACATGCTGACATGATCATGGAAGAAGCCAACGCTGTTGCTATTTGGATACCGAAAATTTCCGTGGTTTGTTTACATATAGAGCTCAAATCCAAATGGATTCGTCTGGAATCAATATGAATTACATGTGTATAACATTATTTTTCCACTCCAGGATTCTAATGCAATGTTATTCACTTTGAAATTCGTAATATATCATTTGTTATGTCTTGTGGTGTTGATATGTAACGAACTGAGTTGCTTTCGGGTGTGATGGACATCGGGGTAGGTGGCCAATTACGATTAAGATTTGATTTCTGTTCTTTATTCTTCTCATCAGCCATATCCAAGAGTAGTTTGTTCATTTTTCTGAATCTACATTTCATAAGTTCCATGGTAATCCAAAAATTCATTGCATTGGCTGCACTTGCATGAATTGGATGTTGGAGAATGAATGTTATGAAGAAATTAGTGATCAGATTGTATTCATTGATATACCATATCATGTTAATAATGTTGGTTGAAAGAGCGACAAATAACCAGGAAATAGCGATTTTCGACGAATACACAAATATTGACCGATAGTCTAATGGTACTTTCAATTTCGTTAGTATTTCGTCAACTTCCATTGTTTTCAGATGAATCGATTTCACTCGCTGAACACAAGATCACGCACAATATGGAATTATTCATTATCACAACTGTTAATAATGAATAAAATATCAAACAAAAATGAAAAGATGGGATACTCACAGCGTTCCAGATCCATCTGAGGATGACGTTACTGAGATGAACAATCATGTTCGCATAGGCAATGACCAACATGAGTATCTGTTGCGTATGGATAACATCCATGTGGCGAATAACTGGGAGAATATATTTCAATGTAGCAACGTACATGAAAACTATCGTCAGTACATTGAGGATACTCAGTCCAATTCTCGGATGATTTAAAGGGTAATGAATTATTCCGAGGCCGAACAACCAACTGATCATTCGGATTGGTAGAATCGCTTCGCGAAAATTTTTCGGTTGCCACATTTTAAACATTATGTTGAAAAATAATTTTCAAGCTTATTATTTAATGACGTCTGCATCTACATCGTCCATCTAGTACGCGTGGCAGTCACTACGATGCAACTAGCAAATTGCCATTCTATGACATGTCACTTCAGGATTTCCCTGAACAATTGTGATACCTATCTTAACAGCTTATTGTATTGGTAATGACGATAATAATTCTTTTCAGTTAATTCAATGCACATGCACACGTCCATATCGTTAATTAGTTCGCGCGCACATAAATGTCAAGGTAGCATGGTTGATATGAAAATTCATGCATGAATAGAATATTTATAGGAAAATAGAACATGACAGTTTTACCTGATCTGTATACTGTAACTTTATTAGAATTACTATGCTGTATAATTCTACATCTGAATACGAATATCATGAGTTGGGTATGAACTGAAACACTGAAACATATTCATGTTATAATTAATTATTCTTCCCAGATCAAAATATGATGAAACGATTATAATTCATACCATAAATGAAACCGCATCTCCATACTATGAATGACAATGAATTTTTTGCTTTTATTACTTCGGCGTATCGTACATTTGGACGAGGATGACAACGTATGTTGTTACTGATCCGAGAAACTGAAATCAAAAATTTAGTTAATTTTCTGATGAAAGGACAAATAATACAATAATCAAAAACTCACTCGAAGAATAAAAGTGTCGCCAAGTGTAACTAGTCCACATGCTGTTGATAACAAGGGACTTTGAATAATTTGTAATGAAAATTTTCGAATTTCGTCTCGATCTCTACCATTTTTGCATATAATCCCCAATTCATGCACAATTTGTCCAGTTTTCTTCCACTATAATGCATCAAGAATATTCATGAACGTATACTTTATCAGCTCAGATATTCATATCATACCTCAGCTAGTAACCCAGCGACGACACTATTAATGATAAAAATTGATGTGAAAGTACCCACGAGCCAGATAACTAAATTAATCATCCGGTGGATTCTAGTCAGTTGACTGATTGATGATGATGCCATGACTATATACAAAACGAATATTCCTCCTGTCATAATAATGAATGCGGCAGCGAGCTGAGAGGCGAGTTGAAGTCCAAGAATCACTGTAATTTCGTTAGCTAAAATGGTCCATTCCAAATGAAGATGCCTATTATATGGAAATTAATTCGTCAATGGGGGAAACATGGATTTAGGAACATAAATTTTTCAGGAATGAAATCTACCTTGTTATTCGTAAGATGTCATTTGTAGTATTCTTTGACGATGCACTGTAATGAAGATTACCAGCTGTGATGGTCCATGGAACTTTAGGACAATGGAGATCAATGTTTCTTTGCAATCCTCTTCTTTTTCTTTCTACAATACTCAAAAGGAGTTTATTTATATTTCTGAATCTCCATTTCATTACTCTTATGCCCATGTAGGCACCTATGAATATAGTTGAATTTGCTTGCATTGGATGAAAAAGAACAACCATCATTATAAAGTTCGTAAGTAGATCAACTCTATCCATAAACCACATCAGGTTAATAATACCCATAGCCACACTTAAGATAAACCATGCAATGATCATTTTCAATGATTTGATGTAGATTTTTTCATAATTAAGCGGCGTCTTTAGTTTTTCAAGAATTTCATCTGTTTTCGCCATCCTTATGAAAAGTTTTTCTGCTCTCTTTATGCATGAAAGCCGAGAACCACAATTACAATCAATAATTATATAGAATTTATTTATGCCACATGAATTATTCATATAATAAAATACTCACTCTAGCCCAAATCCACACGAGAAAAATATTACACAAATATAGAAATGCATTCACATAAACAACACCGAACAAAATAGCTTCAGTATTTTTGAACCAACTTGAATTGAAAGCAATTGCAATAACATAACTAAATGCAATAAGGTACACAGTCGTTGTGAAAGTCACATAGAAAATGGTGAGTCTGATTCGCGGATGATTTGGAGGATAATGTATTATCGCAAGACCAAAGAAGCGCGAAATCCATAATGTTGGCGAGAGAGCTTCGATAGTATTTTTTGGTCGCTCTTTCTTGTATTTTAATAAACAGGCAATCATAACTGCTCTTGAACCATTTAGTATGTACATTGATTGCTTCTTTATAACTGGTGAGCTGCTCCTTCTTCCGACCATTAGTATATGATACTTATGTGCATCAGCCCTTCCATCAAGCATATTCACATATCTATTAAAGTCCCAGGGGTGTGTATGAACACGCAAGATAAACTTGATCAATAATAATTAAAAAAACGCAAACAACGCATCATAATCAATATCTGTAGAGCAATCAAGCATAGATAAGTATCATTTCCACTATTTAATTTTCGTAGTGGATTTTCTGAGAAGAATAAAAAAATTTGATTGTATAAGATGGGGATCCTCATAAGCTACGGAAATATCGGAAGGAAAAATTTCTAATTAAGATTTGGACCTGGATGTTGTAATTCTCGTGTGGTTTTCTCTAACTTGAACGGTTTGCCCGAACAATCGTGATTCCCAATCTCACGTGCTGATATCAACAATGATATCAACAAGCCTGATGAACATGCGAAGCATATGTTCACAATGTTAGTTTGTTCTCAGGAACAGTGTGCAGAGGGTAAACTTCGTCGATATCATACTCAATCTCATAAAAATGATAATGAGGAAATACCACAAGTAAATGTGGCATTTATACTTCAAGTGATAATAATAAATTTACTATTTTATTTTTTTATATGGCGCATCATACATCTGAACAATTATGACAACGTATGTTGTTACTGATCCGATGAACTGAAAATGTATATGTGTAATCAATTCTATGTCGAATGGAAAGAGATAATAATAGAAAACTTACATCACGAACGAAACTGTAACCAAGTGTTACTAATCCACATGCAGTGAATGACACAGGATTTTGTATTATTTGTAATGAAAATTGACGAATTTCATCGCGATATCTGTTGTCATCATTTTTAATGGCCAATTCATGGATTATTTCTCCAGTTTTCTCCCACTTCGATGAATAATTAAATAAATTAATGGACAGTGATGAGTTTTATCTGATTGAAAAGTCATGACATACCTCAGCGACAGTGTTAGCGCAAATTCTACTGATATTGAATATTTTTAAATAGGAAATGATCAGCCAATAACTAACGATAATGATTCGTTGTAATTTCAATGTTCCATCAATTGCTGGAGATATCATAATTATGTAGATAATAAAAGTTGCACCCGTTGCCGCAATGAATGTCGTTGCCAAATCCATGCCTAGTTGAATTCCCCAAACTTGTGAAAACTCGTTACACAAAAGACTCACTTCTAGATGGAGATACCTATCGCAATGAAAATAATATTACTGATTAAAAAAAGGTGAATCAAGGCGTATTTGTCTAGACTTCAGCACTTGGGATTTACTTGGCAACTCGTATCAAATCATTGTCGCTACTCCTTGAAGTCGATGAACTGTAGCGAATTCTACCAGCAACAAAAGTTAATGGGACTGATGGCTCATGCTGATTTGTGCCGCTGTTCGATCGTTTGTTATTCTTTTCGGTAGCATTTGAAAGTAGTTCATTCACTTTTTTGAATCTACATTCCATTATTTGTGTCAATGAATTGAATGAAATGATGACAATTGCATTAGCATGAAATGTATAAAAGAAAATGAATACTATTATAAAATTGGGCAATAAATCGACGGTGTCTTTGAGCCACATCATGTCAATACAACCCATTATAAAAGCCATAAGAATCCATGTGAGAATGGTCTTCACTGATAAAGCATAAATATAGCGATAGTCAATTGGCACTTTCAACTGCTCAAGTATTTCATCGACTTTCATAGACTTCTTCACCATTTCATCTGCTCGCTTCATTCGCATTATCATAGAAAAGAAACATTATCACGATTAACAACAACATATAATACTTGTACACCGTAAAAAATACTCACTTTTCTCCAAATCAACATCAGAATTATATTGCTCAGATACATCCATACATTTACACAAATGAGAAAGATCCAAACTAACTCGGCATTTTTCAACCAACTCGATTCCAAAACATATATGAGCGTGAAACTAAATGATGCAAAGTACACCAGAGTCATCGATACTATATAAAAAATGGTTAATCCAATTTGAGGATGATTTAAGGGATACTGAATTATTCCAAGACAGAAGAACCAGCTAATTAAGTGAATAGGCAATAAAGCTTCATGATAGTTTTTGGGTCGCCACATTTTGACTATCAATTGATGGGCATTTATATTGCAGCTATGAAAAAATCTAGTACACACTGTCATCGTTTCATTCCAACTACTAAATTCTTGTTTCACACAAGTGATACAAGCTTCATTCGTGGTGATACCTATCACATTCTGTGTTACACCCCTGCCATGTTAACATATTTTATCGAGTCCCAGTGATGTGCGCTGAAATGCATGTTAGAATAAATTAATCATAATTAATATAATGCTACCCATTCACCAGGGAAAAAATGTATTTTCAGGAATAGCTAGAACGGCAGAATTACGATTTATACGACTAGATAAAAATTCTCGTTAACATATTGTCTTTTACGAGAATGCAACTGCTTTTATATAGGACTGTGGATGGCATTAATTGGGAATTAGAGAAGGCAAGTGGTGAGTATAGTGGGCGTGTAGACCACCTGCTACAATAGTGACTTGTTTTTCTCACTCGGTCGTTCCTCTCCAACACTTGATGGAGAGAACGGTACAAGGGAGGATTGATTTATCGTACCCCAGGGGCAGTATTCTAGCGCGCGCACCTCCGCCTAAACATTTCCCTTCTATTTGGCATACCACCACCAACCCAATGCTATCATTCACTCAACCTCTTTATCCTTTCGCGAGTTGAAATAAAAACATCTCATTGTTATGTTGATGTTGTAGATATTGTATGATATAACATATTTGAAGAAGAAACAATAGCTGAACTGTATATTACTATTTGGTGGTGTATTATTGTATAGATATAAGCGGAAATGTTTGATCATATGAACGATAAAGTTGACGATACGATTGTAGCATTATATCAATGTATTATGGATTCAATGGAACATACGGGACGGCTTAAGATACGGTAATTGTGTAGAAAAACAAATGTTCGAGTGACAGAGTACATCGTCTTAAAATGTAATCCGAAAAATGTCGTTTATCATTTCACCCTTATTCCAACAAGCGTCACCCTCATTCTGACCGTCTGCTCTATTATTATTTTGTATTTCTATTTTCATGTAATTATTGAACTATGCGGAATATTGATGTGATAATTAGAAAAATCTTTCATTTATTTCATCTTCCTATCTACAAATTTATTAACAGAATTAATTTTTCTTACCGTATTTGAGTTTATTCTTAAACTTGCGAGGATTTATTTTGTATGCTTTCAATCGTTCATCACTCAATAACGCGACGGGATTATTTTCTGTCGGTTTCTTGGCGTCTCGTTGACGCTTCTGGAACATGGCTTTACGTTGTTGTTTTTTCGAAATTGGTTTTTCAGTTTGACCATCTACTTCTTTCATATTTTTGCCCTTCACCTCTGTGGCTTTGTCAATTTTCTGCCGTTTAATTGTCGTTCCTGAGGTGTCTGCACTATCTTTTCTTTCGGTTTCTTCGGTTTGGTCAATCGTTGTAGCTGGCCGTTTCAATTTCTTCTTCTCTTTTTTACTAACTGCTACCTCTGTACTAATTTCTGATTTCTTCTCTTCCTTTGTTTCAAGAATTTGTTCACTTATTTTAGTCGTCGTTTCTGGATTGACTGCCATATTCTTCTTCTTCTTCTTCGGCTTACGTTTCTTTTTGTTCCCATTATCAACCACAGGATTTTCTGCGTCTGTTGGGGCTACAGCGGTCGACGAGGTCTCCTCATCATCATTAGTTTCTTCTTCCGGTCTATAAAGACTTTGAAGAATTTTCCTTTTATACGCTTCGTTTTGAGCTTTTTGTCTGTACATTTGAACTTCGTTTACTTCCATTTGCTCTGATTTATGCTCTAATGCTTTTTTCAGTGAACACCATTTATTCAATTCTTTATCATCGGCCATCAATATCTCGTCAACCGAAAGTCCATAATCATTTGGAACAACACTTCGATATTTGAAACGACATGGGAGATCACCAATCATATCTTCATAATCCAATGCATAGTATTGATCGATATAATCTTTGAATGATGAATGGATGCTCGGATCGAATTTGGGCTTCTCTTTTGCAATTACTTCAGAGAATTTTGTCCGACGTCTGCGTTTTTTCTTCGAAGCACCGATTAATTCATCTTGCAGAGATTTATTGGCATCATAATCAGCATCCATATTAAATTCTGCATCTTCACAGTGCGGTGGGACAGCATAATCATTAGAGGTTGTTGCTATTTCCTCACTATCAGGATCATATGTGTCCCATGTTGTTTCAATACCTAATTCCTCATCCAACTCAGGGAATTCTGGCTTCACATTTTCATCAGCATTATAATACTCATCATTGAAAAGTTCTTGCATTTTTCGATCATGCTCAGCAGGATCAAAGTCACCCTCCAAATCAATCGTATCTAGTTTCATATCGTCATTGCCAGTTATTTCCTTCAATTGTGCAATTTTGTCCATTATTTCTTTACGTTTCAGAGCTTTCAATTGCTTCAGTTCCTCTTTTTGACGTATTTTCTCTTCTTCCTTTCGTATCTTCACTTCAGCTCGTTTTTGCGCTCTTCTCGTATCTTTTTTACGCAATGTATTTTCCATCGTTCTTGGATATCGTTTTATGAATTCTTGGTCAGGTTCTTCATATCTATAATTATATTTGTGTTCGAATTCTTGATTTTCCTCGATATTCTTTTCGTCCTCAGAGAATATTTCATCGACTTGGTGACAATCGTCATTATTTAAGCCATCCTCAATTGCACTATCCTTGTCGAGAAATTTATTATTCAATACGTAATCACGTAAGAATCTTTCTTCCGCTGAGAGGTTCGGATCTATCCAATCATTACGGCTTGGCTTGGATTTCTTTCGTTTATTGCTGATAATTTCCTCAGATTTCTCTCCGATTAATTCTTCATCACTCTCCTCTTCGATCTGTTCGTTAGATTTCGGTTTAACTTTAAATATGTCATTCTCATCATCAACCACTTTCGACTCTTCTCTAATACTCTCTAATATCCGACGCTGCTCTTCGACGTACGGTATTGTAATAGTTTCTCTATCCTTTTGAATTCTCTGTGTGTCTTCCTCTTCACTGTCGCTAAATTTCCCATCCCGTTCTGTGATGATTTTACGCTCATAATCACGTAGATATAATGGTTGCTTTTTCTCTTTCTTCGATTTTTTATCAGAGTTTTCAACTTCGTCTGTTTCATCTTCATCTGCATTTCGTAGATCAGCGAAAAAATCTACTTTCTCGTCATAAATAATCGGATCTTTTTTTTCCAAATGTGACAGAGCCGTTAAAAAACCTTCTTCGAATTTCTCCGTGAGACACTGTGGAACGAATAAATATATTGTATCAAATTCATATATTCATATATATCATTATGAAACAAACTTTTGCGAACAGAAAAATGATTTTATAATTACATTTGCATCCTCGTCCTCCGATGAACTTGTAGAGTCATCATCATCGCTATTTAACTCGCTCAGATGCTCGCCATATTTTGTCTTCACTAAAACAAAGTTGGGATTAGAAATGATCATTCAAACAGAATACTTAACATATGTAATTCGAAAAAAATAATTCGTTTTTGGATTACGTTTATTCAATTCTTCTTTTTGTCGCCAATCGTTATAATTTGTTGCATATCCTTTATTTATTTTCAACTCCCCTTCATCGTTGCTAGCCTCACCATCGAATAAGTCTGCCATATTTTTATTTGATAATGAATTTATTTATAAAAATAATAAACAATTCAACGGTTACTGACTCTGATCATGATGTAGGACAACATAACCTTAGAATCAATAAAAACGTGTTCGTTCGACTGACATTGTGTGAGGTGGCGTTGCGCACAGTGGGCAAATGAAACAAAAAACGAATTTGGAATGGATTTTGGTTTCAAGAAATTATTTGATTTCACCAATCACGATTGTTTTTATAGACAAAAATATCTCTTCTGTGGTACAGATATGAGAGAAGAATAAGAATACAAAATGAATCATTTACAAATTAATGAACGGTACGGTACAATTACAAAAATACAAATGGAAACATTTTTCAATCATCAATCACCCAGAGGATATTTATTCCAGACATCCCTAAGTTCACTCGCCCTAACATCCCATGATCTCGCGTTTTAATTATATAAAGGAATAGTAGAAGTGTGTGAAACATGTTATTGCGACCCTGGAATAAAAAAAATACATACATTACTTTATCAAATGATAACACAAGTCGAGTGGAAGAAAATAGAACAATATCGAATATTACCCTTGAAATTTCTTCGTAATCTGCAGGTAAAGAATCACCACTGAGAGCTAGACAATAATGTGGTGGATTTACTGACTGACACACAATGATGGGACCTTTATTTCTCGGTAATTCAGAACCACTTTTAGCCATGTATCGCGAAGTGAATGTCCTTGCATCAGGTTGATCCAACGGTGCCTCCAATTGAGTGTCCATATACGATGAGAATAGATGCATGATGATTGCCGTGTCTGATGGCAAACTGCTATCCCACGGTTTACCATTGTGTGAACCTCCACTGCTCCATTTGAACTCACTCATCGAACCACCTTTAGCCAATGTTTGTATCCGTCTTACCAGATAGTCTTGATTATTTGATAATTCTAAAAATGGCACCAAAGTCGGTAGAGTTGGAATACCAGCCACTAATAATTGTGACTGCGCCAGTTTTCTCAATCGATCTAAACCAACATTTCCCGGTTGAGAATCACTCAACCCATGACGAATTAATGCCGCACTGACGTTGTCAATTTCAATTGCTACACGTTCAACGACTGTTTTACTAATCCACATACGAAGATTAGCGGTCCATTGATTGACACGATTGGATTCCACTCGATATTTTCGCCACACATCAAGAGCACCGAAATATCCTCTCGGCGATGTTCCCTCCTCTGTACCCGGACTGGATGATTTCGTTTTATCTGGAATTTGTTGTACGATTATGAATCAAGATCTTGTGCGGAGGTGTACAAAATATTGAAATCGTTTGAATTAAAAGTTATTACCAATAGTAGGTGATAACTGGTAAGCGCATCGTCGTAGCATCGGTGATATTTCAGTAGGATTTCTTGTCGCTGGATGTGACCAAAATGAACTTAATAAGTTTGACGGTTGATCAATATTAGTTGAATGTGTAGTTTTTCTTTCTCGTTCTGAAACCTCTTTCAAATAGTTTTGTAATTCTTCTTCATCTTGAATCAATCCTTCACCAGTCAAACTACCATTCAAAGTAGTCCCTAATGACTTGCTCAACGAATTATTTGGCGTAACATTTAAATTTCTTGACGGTGATTGACCATTGTATTTGCGGAAAGGGCTTGTGGAATATGTTTCTGTTGAAAGTTGAATTCAAATAAGTATAATGAATCAAGAGTAACAAATAAGAAATGAAAAGGTCACAATTGTCTTACTAGTTGTTTCATTCAGACTAGGTGAACCGATTGAACGTCTGCTGAGGTTCATGGATGCCATATTAATCGGTGATATTGGATTACATGGTGTGTAAGTTGGTGGTGGCCCTGTTTGAAAAAGTGGTTCATCATCACCAACTCCTAATAATTTCTTTTGTCGTGGAGTTACGATAATCGGCCTCATATTCAGAGTTGCGATGATGTAGCTAATTATGTGATAAATAGTATTGAGTGCAAATATAATTGCTAGAAACCATTCTATCCAAAAAAATGGCTTGTAAGATGTACTCCCGTAGAATCTGAAATAGAGCAAAAATTAATAGCACCATTCTTTCCACGTACTCTGTAAGAATAAGAAACTTGTACACATACATATCAATAATGAGAATACTCAATAGGGAACCATTCACGAAGAACCATGTAATATTGTTCCTAGCTTTTGTCTTGTTTTGGAATATCTCCAGAGTTTGTTGAACTTGCGGTTTAGGAGTAAGAATCCTTCGAACAAACACATAGGACAATGAAACTAACAATTACAATCATTTTTTCCTTACAACACTGAGGTCAGGAGCGTTCCAGACTTCACTCGAAATTATTTCCATAACAATAACATCAGTAACTCTAATATCTCAATGTAGTAAGCAAAAGAATAAACAATAACATATCAAAGAGCTGGAATAATTTGTTATTATCGAAGTGATATTTTCTTTTAACATGATAATAAACGTATATTAATATTACCTTGCATTTGGCGAAATGAATCGCATAGGAGAATGAAAATCACTCATCGTTCCAGTAAATGAATAAATTTCACTATGTCAATATTAATTCAGTTCTTATACTACCACCTACAAGAAGTAATTTCAATTATTATATCAATTTATTAACAACATTTAACATACAATACAAACATAACAAAAAATAATATCGACATAACCTACAAACAGCTCTTTATCCTGTGCCGCTATCGCCGCCATAACCAAAAAAAGAGTCCTTCTCAAAACATCACATTTTCCCGCGCAATTATCTGATTTCGAAATTCGCGCCATATTTCGTAACAGCGATTCGATTTATTCGCATAATCACTTCAAATCTATGTTCGTAACTGACTTCACTTCGTACACTTATGCACGGTGAACTCGACACATAATTTTCGATAAGCACCACGATATTATTATTGTTGAATTTACTTTTCAGATCAATTTTTGCTACTGTTGACTGTTTTACAAATAATTGACACTATATACGGTTTGGGTAAGGAAATAGAAGTGTAAAAAAAACCATCAACGGATGTGTAATGCCTGATACGGAGAAAGGTTACGGAAATTCAATTTTTGTCGTTGGCTATTTTCTTTTGTTCAGTAAAGGAGAAAATTTTCCAGTTAATATTACTCACGCCACTATGATTTTAATTTCACTTCATCATGTTGATATAAGAAATTAAATTTCAAATTGTACTTACACATGCAGTAATATGAATGTTCATATATATATACACTCGCTTGAGAATTATTTGTATCTAATAGCGCAATTAATAATTTTACGTCTTGACGATAAATTTAATGTTTGTGGTTATAATAAATTTTTTTAATTGATTTCAGTTACAATGCCCAAAGCACACAATCCCACAGTTTTCAGTGGAGAAGCAGACAGTTTCTATGATTCTAATTATGAAATCAATAATAAAATGAGACTTCCAAAAACGTTGAGAGTTGGTGAAGATTATCCAGGTGATGATCCAACGAGTACAAATGGATTGGTTTGGAATCAGGCCATTCCTAATGATGCATTCGATATGCATATGCCTGATAGAATTCTCGTTGTTGGTAAGATCAGGGATTTAAGAAAATTTGTGAGTTACTTGGATGTTTGGTAATTTTATGGTGTTTATTTTCCAGGACATGATCAACATGTGGGGCTCAAAGCACCACCTATAGAAATGACTCTGGAAAACTCAAGTTCTCCACCAGGGAGTACGTTAACCAGAGTACAGGTGAATAATTCATACAGTTTGTATTATGAGTTATATATAATGATTTTATGATTACCGTATGAAATTTTTTTCAGACACCACCGAAAGTACTTACGCTGGGTGATCATTTCTTTCCAGCATTTGACGATGACAATATGGAAACAGAGTTTCAAAATGGGCAAGATCTTAATGCATCTCTCCCAGTTTCAAATAGACCGTATATCAGTGAAACTCAGATAGTTCGGCGTGCCACCAGGTACTGCATCGAATTTATATTAATAATTATGTTTTCATTAAAAAATGTTTTGTTTATTCGTTCTCTAGAGAGCAAACCCCTGTGTGGAACAGTAACCTGGATGTGTCTTTAGCACCAAGTGAAGAAATCCAACATTTACGTCGCCAGGTTGGGAAATTGAATCGACGTGTAATGGCTGTTGAACTTGAAATGATTCAGCGTCAACAGCGCGATAAGATTTTTTATGCTATAACAATAGCTTATTTCTTCTTCAAAGCATTCAATTGGCTCACCCGGAATTAGGAATGTTAAATATTGAATTAAATATCTCTCGGATTTCCTGAATAATTGAATGCCACGAAGGAAAAAAGTTGCAGAGAAAATGAACTGAGCAAACTGTATTGATTCAGTACTATTTTCTCTCCTCCTGAATATAGACTTGAAGGACAATCCGAATTACAAGTATACTGGTATTGAATTTTTGACGTGGCATGTAAATAGCTAGTGTTTTTGTTTCTTTTGTTTTTGATGATTTTAAGTCCAGTACAAGTTTGTCAATAGTGTTTCGGTTTCACATACTGAAATCATAGCACAAAAATGAATCATTTGTACTTTGTTTAGTCGCAATAGTGTGGAATCATTTATACTATCAACAAGATGTAATTATGTATACCATATCATTTGGTGAAATCAATTTCCTATAATTTTCATTATTTAAAGCTTGATTAAGTCGTTAAAACCACAATCTATTGTTTTTTTTCATTGGAATATCAGTGACGATAAACGGAACAATTTCACTATAATATAATCGAAAGTATAACAAATTTTTTTTCGGTTTTGTGCAGAATCGTTCCTTTGACTGATTGTACCCCAGTTCTACACTCGTGGCCATATTGTATAATATTGTATTATATTCATATAACATGCCATGTAATTATACAAAGCAGGGAAAAAAATAATTCCACAAATTGGAATTTCTTTTAATTTTATTCGATCAACTCTCGTTCATAGATATTTAATTTTTACCTTCAAATAAATTTATGTATTGTAATAACAGATCATTTGAAATTAAAGAATAATAAACAGAAAATTATTAACCAATTAGAACTTTTCGTCGTTTTATACTCCATTAAAAATAATGAACATATGTCTGAGACGTCAATTATCGAATATGTATTCAAATTTCATATATATTGAGGTAATGCAGTAGTATAAACAGCGTATCACAGTGACGTCAGTCTCAATTTCTCTATTTGGTAACTTCATTATTTATAAAAAAATATGTGTATCAAATATAAGGATAAAAATACTTTGATTAATTTGCAACATGAGTTGAATATTTAACGATCTGTTTCTTCCAACTTATTTTATACTCTCTATTACTCAACATGAGCTTTGTCGTCGTTAGATTGAAAATGTTTCGAAACAGTGAGATGCCATTGAATCTTTCAGTCTTCATAAATATGCGACCGCTTAAGAATCAACAAGAGAATTGCTTATTGCGTTAATTACCATTTCTAGGTCTCCTTCATTAACCAGCAATGTAGCATTTAAAACAGATTCAGTCAATTGTGTATCGGACTCATCGATACGTAATTGTGGTACTTCAGCTAATGGTGATTGATTACTTTCCAATGAAGGTTGATCTACAGAATCAGTTACTGAAGGTAAAACTTCTCCATTCTCTCTAGTTTCAGATTCACTTAATTCAACGAGCGGTTTTTGTGTATCCGGTGTCACTGAATCTATTTCTACGTTCTCACCAAGAAATTTTTCTGTCGCATTATAGTCGTGAGCTTCACGAAAATGCTTCTTTATAATGTGTCGAGATTTTGCTTTCATGCTGCAAAACGTACAACAATATTTGAAATTATTATGAGTATCCATGTGTTGCGTTAATCTGGGCGATGTTTGATATGCTTTGCCACACAACGGACACAAACATTTTGGAGTGATATTGTGAGAATCTAAATGTTGATCATAAATGGATTTATTAGTAAACCGCCTTCGACATTTCGTACATTCGTAAATTACTATGTCTTCATGTGTTCGCCGACAGTGATTAAGATAATTGCAGTTTGCGGCGAAACCCTTCCCACATTTTTCACATTGATATTTTTTTTTATCCTTATGAGTAAGCATATGAGCATGAAGATATTTCTTTTTTTTCACTTTCCTACCACAAATATCACATGTGAATTCGCCAGACTGATGAATATATTTATGTTTTTTCAATGCATCGGTATTATCAAAAATTTGTAGACAAACTTTACATTCGTATGTGGGCTTGGCGCGTGACCTCAAACGTCGAGCGGGAGAACTTGCCGTTTGTAATACAGCACTAGATTTTTCACATATTTTTGGATCCTCATCAATAATTTTTGTTTCCACTTTTGCCACTTTGGGTTCATTATCTGTTTCAGATTCCGAATGAACTCTAAAATGACGCATAAGGTATGTACGTGTAAGGAATCTTTTGTTACATTGCGAGCAAATATGTTCTGGTGCTTGACATTTGTGTTCTTCTAAATCCTTCTTGGATTTAAAATTGTTACGACACCATTGACACAAATTGTAATATAAATGTAGCACTGTGTGTCTAGTTAAATTGTTTTCCGTATCGAATTTTTTTTGACAATGAAGACATTTGAAGTCGTCTATATCGGTTTTGTCATCGCCGCACGTATGTGCATCGAGATTCTCTTGCCTCGCAAATATTACATGACATTTGTAGCAAACAAATTCAGTCGTATGCTCATGTAAGTGTCGAAAGAGATCACTTAGTGTGCTGAATCTTTGCTTACAAATATCGCAAAAGAAGTCGTCGATTTGTTGATTGATATTGCCATCACCTGGTGCAATATCTAAGAGATCTGATGGCAGTTCCTCAATATCACACTCCCTTCTATCAACACTTGATATGGTTTCCGAATGCATCGACTCTGCTAATGGACTCAAAGTGAGATTCCAACATGGATTAATAAGTATGGATTCCATCGAGGATTCGTCATTGAAACCATCGCCATTTGGGTGTAAATCGTTGACGTTGATCGTACTTGTGTCCAGGGAATGAAGGTCTGCAGGTTGATTCTCTTCATCAGATATTATAAAAGCGGGGTTCATTATTATTTGACTTTCTAAAAATTTTTTCAAATTATCACCAGTTGAGTCTGATGTTTGTTCATCTGAATAGTCTATATCTGTGGCTGTTGTCCCATCATTTAGTTTTTGTTCAATTTTTGATTTTTGGGAGGTGATCGCTTCATTGCTTCTGCTGGATTTGATATGAGTAATATTTTGATGTGCCGTGGGTGAAGACATTATGTGGGATGTGTTATTGCGGGATGCACGAAAAAGTAGTTCAAAATGCCATATCAAATGTTCTGCATATGCAACAATTGTTTTTATTTCTGTTGCGCATATATGACAACTCCATTTTTCTGTGATGACTTCAGCACCTAATGCAGTTGATAGTTTTTCATTTATTTTCGCCTCATCTATTGCAGTTTTCTCGAATGCTGGATCATTTGTATGCACGTCAACAACGTTTTGCTCAATTTCTTGATTTGTGTGTTTGTTTTCCGTCTTTTCGTATTTTAACAATGGCATTTCCATTTTAGCCCCGTAATGTGGTGCATACCAAACTCGAAGCTGTTCGCCAGCAGGAATCAATCGCATCGCTGTGTAATAGATATGTTTTCTCATTTGATAGCAAATCAAGTTCTGTTCTTCACCATTTGATGCAGGTGGTATGAAGCACATCCAATTACTAGTATCTTCATTGGAATAATCCAAATAATAGAACTCTGTGCGTGAACATTTGAAAATTTTTATTGGAAATGTCATCATTGGATTCAATGTGTGAGCACGCTTGGCTCTGAACGGTCCAAATGTGGTTCCTTGTGCAAAATCACGTTTTGCAACAACGCATACCGTGCCATCAGCCATTGGTGTAAGCTCTAGATCTGCCGGTAAGCTCTGCCGTGCTCGTGAAATTATTGGTGTATCAATGATCTGGAATGAAAGTCACCCATCTTTCTTATTGAGTACTACTAATTCCTGAAGGTCATTTTGTGGTGGATTACGTAAATTACGGCAAAAGATCGTGGGGTGTAATCATGCATCTCAATTCATGAAACTATCTCAGCAGAAAATGCTATGGAATGAATTCATGTGTCAGGAGGTTCATTTTCTTCACCATTTTCACAACTACATTATTTCAAAATGAGATTGATCAACTTTTGAGTAATAAAAATTCATATTATTACTTTCGACTTTACATACACAATTTAATTGGCTGAAGTTTGTACACTCGTTGACTTGATGAGGTTGACCACAGACATCGCACTCTGAAAAGAAAAAAAACAGCCTATTATCATCAATAGATTACACATGACAATGGATAATAGTTGAGAATAAACGAAGATTAATCGTTAACGAATTTCCATTATAATCTGAAAGTAACAATGAAATATGAGACAAATAGTATGATGAGTAGAATAACAAACAAAAGTAAACACAAAACAGCTGTTTAATATTACCCAATTGATTGGTCGGGTTTTCGGCGTCCTTTTCAACATTATTCGCGCCATTTCTACTCTCCATCGTTGGTGCTTTTTTCAAAGGTGTCACTATTCGTTCCCCATCTATGATTCACTCGCATTAATACTGTTATACTTTCCACAATATCTGCAAGTGAATCAGGAAAAAAAATGATGAATTTATCTATCGAATATTTCAATTGTTTCACAGAGTTCGCCATTCGTTTAGTTGAGGTTATAATCCCTCTATTTTTTTGATATCGACAACAATTCGCCGAAAACACTTGAGTCAGCACTACACATTTTAATAAAATATAAATTAGGACGTTAAGAAAGTGTAAATACCTTTGAGTCTTCATTCTTCGACAGTTTATCATTATATTGCAGCGTTATTCTCAAATTATTGCATATATACGCACAAAATTCAATAACGAATTTATACAGAGGTGAGTTTTATTTATGTAAATCTCATGTTATCAGTGAAGAAGAGGTAGAAATTGAAGATTGTGAAGAAAATTCTCCACCTATATCTATTATCTGTTAATTGATCATAAGAAAATTTTGAATTGTATACAAATATTGCTCAGAATAATATTTACTTGAAACATGAAATTTTAGTTTGCAGGATGTATGGAGATTGATGAGAAAGGGCGAAGAATGTATGGATGAACATTCATGAGATTATTCAGTACGATAATTTCATTGATGATTATCCAAATTAAATTTATTGTTTTCATTGCAGAGTGATGCATAGAAAGGAATTGAATGAACGATGCGGGGCAATGGAACGAAATTATCACTGTCTCAAATTGCGATTAGAGTTTGCCCACTACTGGCACTCAGTTTTAGCATACTCGTTACTATCGTAACACTTTACATTAACCAAGGGATATCACCATTATTTATGTTCATCTCAATTCAGGTTTATCTCAATTGGTATTCAATTTGCACAATAAGTCGAAATGCTGTGACAATGCAAAAGTCAAGAGACTTGAGGTGCAACAGTATGGCGATTAAAATGAATAGTACAAATGATACTTCGCCAAAATTTAGATATTGGTATTGTGAAAAATGTTCATCTTATACTTATAAGCCTACACAACATTGTAAAGCATGCAGGAAATGTTATCACTATCGAGATCATCATTGTTTTTTTATTGGCGGTTGTATTGTTCAACAGAATATGGGAAATTTTATTTTGATATGTTTTTACACATCACTCGCATGTCTCTATTCACTGAATGTTGTTGGACCATATCTATACGATAATTTGCGGCACATTCTTCATAACGATTCGAATATGTTCAATGTTGTATTGAATTTTTGTTTCCCGGTTGCATTCGCACGACTTGTAATTGCCGGTGAAACTTCTTGTTTATTACTTGTAACATTATTCAATATTCTGTTTTCAGTATGTGTAGTTTGTTTGATTTATGGAAGCTGGAAATGGTTCAATTGTTCAACTGGTCGACAGAGGTACTATCCTCACGTAGCAAAAAAACAAAGTGTTCAAGAAATATTTGGCAATCATGGAATCTATAATTTTTTATTTCCATACAATGGTCTTTGCGGTTTAAGAGATATTGGCGGAAAATATGAGCTTAAAGAAGTATGAGAAAAGTTCTCAATAATTTATTCCATGAAAAATATTACCATAGTTTTGAAGATAACCGACATCATGTTGTGCATATATTAATTTGGAAATTGTTATCTCAAATTAGTTACTGGCGAAGAAAACTATCGGTATTTTTCTCATGCACTCATGTATATGAACAGTCCACTATCTTTATATAGATTTACAATGGAATAAATATATTTACAACTCATGCATAAATTGGGCGTCTATGTGATGTATTGGACACAGTATTGACGATCATATTTAGAAATTAATTGCTTTATAAAAGCATTCAATCATTCCGGTTATCTGAATATGCTTCGTTATTTCCCCTTCATTCCGACTGATGCTCATTACAATTCTGTATGTTTGGGTGCACTTCCTATATTGACTGGGTCAATAAAGACACCATCCATTGTTTGCCATTGATTGTAGCTGTTGTATTCTGAATATTCTCCAACAATTTCAATTTGGCCAGCAATTGGGGAACCATACTTGCGGCCACTTGTAGATAAATATCTAACAATGGAAAACTCTATGAGATAAGCAGCCCAGTCACAAAATGTTAATCTATACTTTTGAATATTTCCACTTACACTTTGGTGTCCATATGCTGGAACATGACGGGTTGTTCTCTTTCCCAGAAGTCTGTTGAACAAATAACTTTCCAATGATCACCAGAATCACCTTCACCTTTGGCATCACCATAAGCTGACACTTCTTGTTTCCCACTCAATGGTGAACTCACATGATGTGAGTGAAGATTTTTTTTCGTGGCGAGGTGTTCTAATCTGATAACTTCATTACATTCAATCGGTTTCCTATGTAACATCAAAAAGTTATATGGTAATAACGGCTCACATCGGGTTGAATGGATCGCCCGGGTGAACATTTAGAATTAAATCCAACACCGAAAAAATCATAATTTAGATTAGAATCTATAAATATCTTGGGAACTGACAGAGTTTTTCGTCACAAAACGGTGATCAACAAAATATCGTGAAGGAAACGATGAAATTGTGCCGGTCGATGAAGAAAACATTGAAGATAATGACAATGACGTGACAATCGTTCCAAAAATAAACAAATAAACATACCCTCTCATGCATTGTGTTCCTGTTGGTGGTTTAACCAGCCAATAAGAGTTTCCATCCTCTTTGACTTCTGTCCCAGTGACAGATTGTTGACCGCTTCCACTTCCGTATTTAATATCGTGTGAGTGTAGCCGGACATTATAATCAACATTTAATAATTTTAAAACGGAGCTACAGGTGACATAATTATTGCGATTGGCTATTTGTGAAGAGAAAATTAATATGATTATGAACAATTGATGAATTGCAAAATATTTTCGTTGTATATTGATAATCAAATAAATGTTATTAATTAAAAATAGGGCAGTTTACCTTTTATTGAACTCGTTAGTGATAATAATATTATAAAAATAGAGGAGATCACTCCACACATTAGTCTTCGCGTGGCCATTTTTGAAATAGCTGACAGCAAAATGCGTGGGGTAATCTTATTGGTCATTACAAAATATAAAAGAAATTACACGTTGATATGGAATGAATAAAACCAAGGAATACAGACGTCCATACAAGCCCGAATTCGTAAAGCGAACTGACCCCAAAATTTGAAGTGATCGCCCCAGTAACTAGGTGGCACTACCGTCGTTATCTGTAATGAGTTAATCGCTTTGTTTTGAACTAGTTCCAAAACATTGCCTATATAAATATAAATAAGTATATAAACATTGGACACATATGATTTATGCTTGAAATGTTTTTTTTCACAGAATTATGATTGGAATGAATATAACTGTATAGATGTTCATAGATAAATATTTGCTTGAATTTGATAAAGAAAGAATCGCATCTTTTTCAACGGAATATTGAGTGTCTGTGATTCGGTATAGCGAATGAAATAAGATATGTAAACGATTATTGGGGAATAACAGCTACTTGTAGACTTTGGAACAGTGAATGACGATGAGTCTTCGATCTAAATGGTAATGGCATTTGCATCACGAATTCACTATCACATTACGTTGAATTGAAACGTAGCACTTTAGAAATGCCTCTGAAAAATATTAAAGTACTGGAATTAGCAGGTCTTGCACCAGGACCTTTTTGTGGAATGATATTGGTTGATTATGGAGCATCTGTTATCAGGATTGACAAAGTAATGCATGTAATACTTTAAATTAATGAGCTGATAAATTATATATATTTACCAAACCAGGGTATTATGTTCATATTCCGATTTTCAGACAGGAACGTTACAGCGGGATGTCCTCGCAAATGGAAAAAGATCCATTGCAATTAATTTGAAAACTAAGAAAGGAGCGGAAATATTTAAGAAGCTGAGCGATAAAAGTGATGTCGTGATTGATCCCTTCAGGAGAGGTAACATTTTGAGAAATTTATTATATTTATTTATACTTTTTCGCACTTTCAATTCAGGTTGTTGAAACAATTGAATTATGTTGCACACAGGTGTGATGGAAAAATTGAAATTAGGGCCTGAGCATCTGATGGAATCAAATAAACAATTGATATACGCTCGATTAACTGGCTTTGGACAACGAGGGCCGTATTCCAGTATGGCTGGCCATGACATAAATTACATTGGTTTATCAGGTCAATTCCGCAGATGTACTAACAGGATTTTTACGTGATTAAAAGAATTTATGTAGGAAGTATGTCATGACTTTCTGCAGGTCTTCTTTCACTCTTTGGTCGATCGAACGAGAAGCCAACACCACCAGTTAACTTTGCAGCTGATTTTGCTGGTGGTGGATTAATTTGTGCACTTGGAATTGTTATGGCGCTGTTTGAACGTATTTCGAGTCAGAGAGGCCAAGTGATTGATGCGTCCATGGTGGAAGGTGCTGCTTATGTAGGAAGTTGGCTGTTTCGTTCCCGACAAATACCTGGATTGTGGGGCAATTCTCGTGGGGAGAATATGTAAGCTAGATTAGAACATTCGTTTGTTTTCAAGTGATAAGAATTATTCATAAGGAATGTATCTCTAGATTGGATGGTGGTGCTCATTTTTACGATACGTACGAGACACAAGATGGGAAATACATGGCAGTTGGTGCTTTAGAACCAAATTTTTATGCTATATTATTGAAGAAACTTGGCCTAACTGATGATGAGTTACCGCAGTTTGGAAATTTTAAAGAGAATAGGACGAAATTGACGGCTATATTCAAGCAAAGAACACAAGACGAATGGAATCGTATTTTTGCCGGCACTGATGCATGTGTAACACCCGTATTATCGTTGGATGATGCACCTAATGATGCACACAATAGAGAACTGAAGACTTTCAGTATTGATAAGAAAGGAAAGGCGATTCCGAACCCTGCACCGTTTTTATCTCGTACTCCGGGACGTACTAAAGCAAATACCCACCCGAACCCAGAAGTAGGAGAGCATTCTCGAGAAATCCTCGCAGAGTATGGCTTTGACGATAATGAAGTAGATGACTTTATTGGCTCAAAAGTGGTTCAGCAGACTCTGAAGAAATCGAAGCTTTAAAATTATTAGCATGAAAAATACATATATATATATATATATATATATAAGGAAATCGGAATATGGTGACTGTTGCTAGATAAATATACCCAAGCCAACTGCTAGATATATATGCAATTGTATCATTGAATACTTTTTATAAAAACAAACTATATTAACTGGGATATGAATTGATGAACAATAATCCAGTAAAATTGAAGTATGTGAGCTTGTAAGTCGTCATTACGTCTGTATTTTCATCGCGGTGTTTTGTATTACAATGCAGGCACAAAAGCTCAGTTGAAGTCAAATATTAGGAAATTTGGATGTGTAGAAAATCTTGAAAATTGGGGACAGCTTTCTCCGCTAGAGTGCGTTTCCGTTGCTGGATTCTTTCTTCTAAATACAAAGCGCAAATGCAATAGAAAATTATGCTAATTCACAATTAGTTGTCAAATACAAAATTGATTACAAAATATTAACATTAATGGACGTTTGATTATAATATATTCAATTAATAGTTGATATATGTACCTAACCTCCATTTCCAGTCGATTTTCAATAACCCAATCTTTTCAGAGTTTTTGAAGAACGCCGAGCATCTGATTGGTTGATATTGAATCAGTGAATAAAAATTGAATGGAAGTTCATGAAAATGCACTTTCAAACGCTAAACCGGGCAGCAGTGAATTGACATCTTCTTGTGTGAAACAAATAACCAATAAATTGTCTCGGGAAATTTCAGGTGAATAATTCAACTGCTTGAAAGTTTTTTTGAAATAAAATAATCTAAGAAATGTGAACGAATGGAGTATGAAATACTCGCAAACTTCATTACCCCAACTATCTAAATATTCATTTATTTGTTAATAGAGGTTATGATGAGTTTGTTCAAAAATGAAATCAAAATATAGACTCATCAATATCAGAATATTTTGTTGCAATCGCAATTGTTTTTCTTCACGTTACTAATTATATAAACAGTAAATTGATATTCATTTATTTCAGTTTGAATTAGCAGTCAAGATTTGATTATCGAAGAAAAGATGGGTGTAGCCAAAAACCCAGAAGCGATGGAGGTTGAAGTATCCAACAATGATCAATCACCAATTGTTGATGCTGAGGGTGGAGAAAAGAAAGACACTGATCTTCAAACTATTCACGACTTACGTGAGCATACACGACAAATTGAAAAAGCAGTGCAGAATAAGGAGCCTAGATTTATTTTACGTGCTTTGAGAGCATTACCAAATACGAGAAGGAAATTGAATCCTGTAGTATTGCGTGGAGTTATTGGCGGATTTTATACCAGATCAGCAGCTGAACGAGAATCATTATTAGCATGGGTTGAAGAACCAATGGATATGGAGGGTACTCAAATAGCAATTCAAAGGTTCAAGAGTTCAGCATCACCATTATTGCCCGAAACTGATGCATATATTCATCTATTAGTCTTGGTGAGACTCATCGATACGAAGAAATATGAAGATGCTGTTCAATGCTCGGAAGCATTGGTACAGAAAATAATAGCTCAAAATAGAAGAACGATTGATCTTATTGCAGCTAAATGCTATTTCTATCATTCACGGGCTTATGAACTTACCAATCAATTGGATAAAATTCGTTCATTTTTACACTTACGTCTGCGTACAGCTACTTTGCGTAATGATTTCGAGGGTCAAGCTGTGTTGATAAATTGTCTTCTGCGGAATTATTTGCATTATAATCTTTATGATCAGGCGGATAAGTTAGTTTTGAAATCAACTTTCCCTGAATCAGCCAGTAACAATGAATGGGCACGATTTTTGTACTATCTTGGGAGAATAAAGGCTGCAAGGTTGGAATATTCAGCGGCGCATAAGTATTTGGTCCAGGCAATGCGAAAAGCGCCACAATCAGCGGCTGTTGGATTTCGTCAAACAGTCCAGAAATTAGCTGTGACAGTTGAGCTGTTACTCGGCGATATTCCAGAGCGGCAGATATTCCGTCAAGCAGCTTTGCGACGTGCTTTGGCACCGTATTTCCAACTTACTCAAGCTGTACGTTTGGGAAATTTGCAACGCTTCGGTGAGGTATTGGAGAACTTCGGACCACAATTCCGCGCTGATCATACGTTCACCCTCATTCTTCGACTGAGACATAACGTAATCAAAACCGCAATACGGTCGATTGGTTTGTCATATTCGCGTATTTCACCAACAGACATTGCGAAAAAACTTGGATTGGATTCAGGAGTTGATGCTGAGTTCATTGTTGCAAAAGCAATTCGCGATGGTGTAATAGAAGCTACACTCGATCCCGAAAATGGATATATGCGTAGCAAAGAGACAACTGACATTTATTGTACGAGAGAGCCACTTCTTGCTTTTCATCAACGCATCACTTTTTGTCTTGATTTACACAATCAAAGTGTCAAGGCCATGCGTTATCCACCTAAATCGTATGGCAAAGATTTAGAATCTGCTGAAGAACGTCGTGAAAGAGAACAACAGGATTTGGAGCTTGCTAAAGAGATGGCAGAAGAGGATGATGATGGATTCCCATGAACAGTTTATATACAATCAGATTATGAGATGAGTATTTGCTCTCATCGATTTACTTCGTTTGCTTTTTGTAATCATTAAGCTAACAATAAAATAAAAAAAAAATTACTTATATACATGTATCAACGTCAATTGAATATGTGATTATCGTTTTTATTTCTTCTTTGAAAAGAGGCAGAATTAGAAATTAATAATCAATAAAATCTTACTGGTGTATGATGCATAATATTTTATAATTTCCTTTCTCCTATACATATTGTATTATTGTATTAAAATTCATAGAAAAATACGTTTAGATACAAGAAGATATCCAGGTTTGATAGAGATATATAATTCATTAGGTTCTGTAAACTTTCATTTATTTTTTGGGTCTCTTTGCTTCTGGAGATATTGACATTCGTGGTAATGAACGCTTTGATGTTTCGGGCGACGACAAAATGCTCTTCTCCAACTGTAAACTATCGCTTAACAATGGTTGATCCACATTGTTTGTATCCTTCGGTTGATTCATGTGCATGGGACTTGATAATGGCATTAATGGCCGCGATTGTGTTTCTTCCATATTATTAAATTGAGAACATGTACGACCTCCTAGTCGCAAACGTTCTTTTCTCTCCTGATCAGATTTCCCAATATTCGGATGAGCTTCATACAGTTTGGGAATATTAATTGTCGCGCATTTGGTCAAATTGAAAGTTTTGTAAATACCAACGAGAGTATCAGCGAGCTCGAACATTTCTGATCTAAGACTTATCACAATAAATTGAGCATTTTTCGTTCTCTCTTTTATATATGTTCCTACTATTGATACATTTTTGAAGTCCAAAGCTGCATCTATTTCATCCATAAAATATAAGGGTGTTGGTTTATAATGATGTAGAGCAAATACAAGTGCAAGTGAACTTAGAGTTTTCTCTCCACCACTTAAATTACTGATATTTTTCCATGATTTCTTCGGTGGACGAACACTGAAAACGATTCCTTCAGCGAATGGATCTAAAGAATCAACAAATTCTAATTCCGCAGCACCACCTAGAGTTATCATTTGATACATCTCTTTGAGCTTTGTCGTGATCTCAGAGAACCCTGCAAAAAATTCTTCCATTCTACGTTTCTTTGCCATGTCATAAGATGTTCTCATTTTATTCCTTGATTCTGTAACGTCTTCGACCTCTTTCGATCGTCTTAGAAAAACCTCGTCTTTCTCGAGGAAATCTTTGATAATTTGCATATTAGGAACTTCATCGGGTAGACGTTCTTTGGCAGCAGCCAGATTTGCGGCGACAGTTTTCGCGTCCAGCGCACAAATTTCATCTTCGGTCAATTCAGGTAATTGTTCTAGTGGATGTTCTGGTATTTGATTCAATTTCAATGATTTTATTCTCTTTGTATATTCTTCAATTTTGTGCGTTAATTCAGTGATGACTTTGCTACCATCCGAAAATTTTTGATCAAGATCAATTTTTAGGGCTTTCATTTTCGTTAATCGTGTCTCTAATTTCTCTAATTTTTCTTTAAGTGCAGCACCAGCCTCATCTCTTTCAGTCAATGCTTCAGCGTAAGACTCAATTTCATCCAGGATGGTTTTCGCTTCTTCTTCAATCCCTTTTTTCTCTTCTTGAATATCTTTTATGCGTTGCTGACACGTTTTCACATCATTCTCGAGTCGCTCAATTGTCTGTTCTGCTTTCTTCGTATCGCGTTCTGCCGTTTTTATTGCGACTTCAAGTCGGCAAATTTCTGATTTAGCTTTTTCTGTTGATTTGATTAATTTCGTAATTTTACTCTGTTGTTCCTTTACCCGATTACCCGACACCTCCTCGATCTGTTCATTTATCCGTTTGACTTCGTCTTCAGTAGATTGCGATTGTTTACGTACTTTTTCCAAGTGCTTTTTCGCCGCTTCCAGAGCTTCGGTCAGCTCTTCTACTCGGTCAGGATCAGCAACTGATTCTGCTGCTTTTTTCTCTTGTTCCTTCAACTCTTGCTTCAATAATGGCGCGTTTTTCTCAAGCATAGTCACTTCTGTTTTAAACGTATTTCTATTTGTTGTCATTTCATTCAGAGCAGTAGTTAGTGTGTAGATTTGTTCTTCTAACGGTTGTCGCTCTCGTTTCAATCGATTGCACTCTTCAAATATTTCATCCAGATTTCTTTGTAATTCGTCGAGATCAGCTGTTGTAACCTCAGTTCTTTTCACCCGCTGGCCAATACGCCCACGCAAAACAGTCCTGCCACCACCGCTCATGGTACCTGATGTCTCAATTAATTCGCCTTTCAATGTTACGACTCTGTATCTCTTTGCACCATATGCTATACGTGATGCTTGCTCCAAATCATTGGCAACCAATGTATTCTGCAAACCATAATAAAACGCAGGGAGTATCCGTTCATCCCCAACTTTAATTAGATCGAAAAGCCGTGGCACATTCTCAGGCGTTTCGATTTTTTGGTGACAATAGGGTAAGAATCGTTGTTGTTTCTCCAACGGAATGAATGTACCGCGACCAATGTTATTGTCGCGAAGGAACTGGATGCAGGCTTGCGCGGTTTCGACCGTATCAACCACAACATTATCTAATGGTCCACATGCGGTTGAAACTGCGACATCATATTTAGAGTCAACTGCACCGAGGTCACCTAACCTTCCAAAAATTCCAGGCAGACGGCCTTCAGCTTTCTCCTGCATCAATGCATTGATGATTTCGTTTTTCGATTTAGCTGCTTGCATCGACATTCTGTCTTCTTCGTATCGAACTCGTAATTTTTTCAATTTAGCGTTATAATCTGCTTCACGAATCCCAATTTCATTTAATTTCTTTTGTGCTTTTGCTAGACTCATTTCCGTTGCAGGAATTTTGGTTTCGAATGAAGCAAGTTGCGTTTTTCGATCCTTGAGTGATTCAATTGTGGTATGAACACTCTCACGGAGCTGGGTCAATTTCTCATGTTCTTTTTTTTCAACTGACGTGTATAGATGAAGTTCCGATTCAGCTAAATTGGATGTTGCTTGGGCTTTATCAACGTTTTCTCTGTATGAAATTAATTTAGTTTCCAGTTGAGTTCTCTTTTCAATTAAAGGTTCTGTTTTCCCTTTCAAGCTTTCGATTAGAGTTTTCAATACTGCTTCTTCCTTTTCACAAGTAACTGCATTTTTGTCTATTAATGCTCTATACTCTTCGATGGTCTCCGTATTTTTCTCTGGTACCCTTGATAATTCTTCTAACTTCGACTGTTCCGTTTTTACTGAATTCATGTTCGCTTTTCTTCGTTTATTGACTTCAACAAGTTCTGCGTGAAGTGCCTCATCCTTTTTTCGGACTTTATCGAACTTTTCACTAGCAATGTCTTTTTTCTGTTGTATTGACGACCATTTTTTACATTTCTCCTTCAACTCCTGATTCAATACTTCTTTTTCTTCACGAACAGTGACCATTTCCTCTTTCAATCTATTGCAATCCATTTCTAATTCTTTATGATTCTCCTCGTTCTGTCTCAAAATATTGCTAGTATCATATTTTTTGCAATGATACAATTTGTTCTGAAGTTTCGCAATAATATTCTCAGTTTTCAAGTAATCCACAGCTTCCTGCATGGGTTCATGTAAACTTTCTCGTTCCTTCTCAACTATACGCAAACGGTTCATTTTTTCCATCAACCGTTCAGACAATAAATCCACTTGATCCATTAATTGTTGTAATGGAAGTTTGTATCGCGTTGTACCGATAATATCTTCGAGGAATTCTAACATACCAACGTCATGTTCATTTTGCGCTTTTGGTTTCATCATTGCAATTTGTTCAACTTCACCTTGAAGAATTAGAAAACGATTGTGATCCAAATCGACGCCTTCAGCTCTTAAAAGTTTTGCTATCTCTTTGAATTGCACTTTTTTTTTATTCAATTCATAATATGAAGAATTGTCTTTGAATGCCGTTCTCGATATCACAAAATTACTACCAGGCACGATATCAATTCCATTTTCATTATCAATAACTTTTTGAAAATGAACAGCTACTGTACAACTGTTTAAATTCGGTAATTCACTTGAATTATGAATCAATACAGATATTTTCTTCGAACGAATCTTACTCGCCCTGTAACCAAATACGAAGAGCATCGAGTCGATAACATTGCTCTTGCCACTGCCATTGGGGCCTACAATAGCTGAGAAACACTCGTGAAACGGTCCCACCTCGACAGTTCCACCATAGCTTTTAAAATTGATATTTACAATTTTTGTGATCATAAGTCTGGGTCCTTTATGTTCATCAAAATTAATTTTAATTGGTGGCGGTGGAATATAAATATTTTCATTTATTCTTAGTCCACCTTCATCATCGGAATCAATAGCGTTTTCTGCTCCATCGATCTCCATTTCCTCATCATCCGAAATATCTTCATTTCGTTGATTTCGACCAGCCATTTTGCGTCAATGAGCAACTAATTCCTGTTAATAATAATAGAAAACAACAGGTAAATATCATCATATAAGACCAATATTTATCAAATATTTTTTTGTTGATAAGTTTGAGGTTATGTTTGTGTATTATCGACGCCTTTTCCCGCTTGATGCGCAAAGCGTCACTCCAATTACCATTCAAGTAACATTTGCAAAATATCAAAATAATACTCACATCAAATCTTTCTCAAACTGTTGCACAACTCATCGACATTTTGCAGAATTAATTATTTATTATAACAATTCAACAATTATTTCCTCGATGTACACAAAAACACCTCGCAATATACGAAAAAAGCGTTGAAATATTTTAAATTTTCATGTTTTGCAGCGTGCATCGACAGGTGGCGCTTCATATCAAGAAAACAAAATAAGCGGAAGAATGCAGCGCCACTCGAGAATCCCCGCGAAATCAATTCAAAATTGAAATTCAAACCAGTTATTATTTATCAAATTTTCAAAATTCCAAATTGTGCAATTCCGAATTTTGATTTACATCATTTCCCAAAAATCATTGAGCATAGATTTTTACTACAGATAATTCTTATCACTCAATCATCTCTTCTTTGATTTCATCATCATAATTACGAGACGGTTATTTATATTTTAAATTGTTTTGTTTAATTGTTAATAAATGTGATAGAATAATCTGTAGAAATGATGTGATAGTGTAGTGATAATTTTAGTACAAAGTACATTTTGATAAAGGTAAAAAAATATTTTTGAATGTTGTATTCGCATTATTTCATCATTCACGTTCATTGTACGTGTAGATGTACATTGAGAAGTGATGGCGTCACTGGTATGGGATCGGTAAAAGTAAAAAATTGTATACTGCAGACTGCGACGGGAGAAGCGGCCATTCCAGTCGATGTTGCGGCCGCGGCACTGTCGTTGATTTTAAGTCAATATTAAAATCAATATTTATTTCATGAAACATTGATAAATCGATTGGCAATGAAGAATCAAATATAAACGAGAAATAATTGTTGCATTTCTTTCAATAATCATCAATAATAAAAGCGTCAAATGTTTGTATCATTTCATATTAAAATTTAATCGATTCGGCATTGTGCACATACATGACCATATATATCATGTATAGTTGCGTGAGAGGATGGTAAATCTTATAGAAGTCCTGATTTGTTGCGCAGGTGAAAGATCAACAGCGACGGCTTCTATATAGTCCATTGCGTGTCCACGCGATAAAAGAATTCAAACGAGATTAAAAAATTACACAGGTATGCTAACAATTCTCATGTTACATTTTTCATATTCCATTCATGTTCTTCATATTATTTTATTATATTCTCGATTAATTTTTTATTCTTATTCATCTTTATTCATCACATTCCACACATTTTTTTACTACCTATGTGCACTGTACTATTTTTATAGAGTCCTGAAATTTTGTATTATAAATATCAAAATGAATCATAGATTATGTGGATGAAAGAAGAATATTTATAAAATTAATATAATCACATATAATTATTGAGTTTATTAAGCATAGTTGAAGATAAAAAAATAATAATCCTAATATGATATGAATTCTCTAATTATATTTTTCTAACTAGATAATATCATAGACAAAATGATTTTATTTACAGAGCGATGACCTGACCCGAATGATGATTAAATTGAGTTGGTGATAACGGATGAGAAAAATTAAATGAGATGTATACTCTGAAAATTGATGACTGTGGATGATTGATGGGATGGCTGACACAACTTCGAACGAATGAAATTAATTTGATTAATGTACATTCCATACATAATTTTTGGATCAAATTCTCAGAAGACTATTCATATATATTATAATGTGATGAATAGAAGGAAATTGCCAAATTAAAGAAAGTATAAGGAGATAAAAAATAGTTAAGAATAATGTGGCCACTATTTCGAAAGATTTGCCGTTTATGGCCAATTGTGTTGTCAACGATTCTTGTTATTTGCATGGTGTTAATATGGTCACACAATAAGGAAAGAAATAGCAATGATTATGGTGAGGACTACGTTGCACTGAGGTAAGTTGAGTTCATGTACATAGGGAAGTTATGTGCCCTGTACGCAGTGTGCTCTGTATACATTTTACAGTTATGTGAATATAATGACACGGTGAAATTCTCTTCTCTCTTCCTATGTTATATTGTACGTTGTTAATAGAGTTGAGAACGAATCGTCGGAATTTAACTTGTTCTCTAGACCTTGACGAGTTGTACAACAGTGATTAATACAATTATTTCTCATTATCTCATCTACATTTCACTTTACGATTTTCCAGATTATTAGAAGATCAAAAGGATTATATAGATCGTCGTGGAATTCATGTAGTTGTTGGTCATTATATTGGTGATTCAGTTGATCCCATGAAAACACCCAATGTTACAAGAGAAGTTGTGAATAAAAATATGTTCGATCCAAAACCATTCAGTGGACGTAATGGTGAACCTGTGCTAATCGCATCAAAAGATTTCCCCGTTATGCAACAGCTATTTCAAATAAACAGATTTAATTTGATGGCAAGCGACCGGATACCTTTGAATCGTACATTGCCTGATGTGAGGAAAAGAAAATGTATTTCGAGATATGCTAATGTTAAAGGGCTACCAAAAACTTCGGTTATTATTGTGTTTCACAATGAAGCTTGGAGTACGTTGATGAGAACTGTTCATAGTGTTATAAATCGCTCGCCCAGGCATTTATTGACTGAAATTATTTTGGTTGATGACAATAGCGACAGAGGTAGAGTGATGAATTGATTACAATAATTATGACATTTTGTTTTCAATATTTGGGATATTTGAATGTGTCACTTGGATATTAACAATTATTTTTTGTGTAGATTTTTTGAAAGGTTCATTGGATGACTATGTGAAGACATTGCCAGTTCTGACACGTGTTATTCGAGCTGAGACGCGTGTTGGGTTGATAAATGCTCGGTTGATTGGTGCTAAAGAGGCATCGGGTCAAGTGCTAACATTCCTTGATGCACACTGCGAATGTACGGTCGGTAGGTGAGCTCTAACAATTTCAAATTAACAATTTTCTCTGATGACATATTGTCTCGTCAATAAATATTTTTGCTATTTTTGCAGGATGGTTGGAACCATTATTAGAAGCAATTTCGGAAAATCGAACACGTGTCATATCACCAGTGATTGATATTATCAATGATGATACGTTTGCATATACAAGGTAAATCGCTGATGATGAATAAGAACAGTTTATCGATTGTGCTGAATTCAATTGTGTTAATTCGTGTCCAGGTCTTTTGAATTGCATTGGGGTGCATTCAATTGGGATTTGCATTTCCGTTGGCTGACACTCAGTGGGCCATTGATGAAAGAACGTCGAGAAAATATTGTGGATCCATTCAAGACACCCGCAATGGCCGGTGGATTATTCTCGATGGATAAAGATTATTTCTTCGAATTGGGCAGTTACGATGAAAAAATGCAGATTTGGGGTGGTGAAAATCTTGAATTGTCATTTCGTGTTTGGCAATGTGGTGGAAGTGTAGAAATAGCTCCATGTTCTCATGTTGGTCACCTATTTAGGAAATCATCGCCGTATACATTTCCTGGTGGTGTTGGCGAAATACTTTATGGTAATTTGGCACGTGTTGCTTTAGTTTGGATGGATGATTGGGCAGAATTTTATTTCAAATTCAATCCAGAAGCTGCAAGATTACGTGATAAGCAAGAAGTTCGTTCACGTTTAGAATTACGTGAACAACTTCAATGTAAAAGTTTCGAATGGTTTTTGGATAATGTATGGCCTGATCATTTTTTTCCAAAACCTGATCGTTTCTTCGGGAAAATAATTCATGTGCCAACGGGAAAATGCTTGATGAAGCCATTGCCGAAAGGAATGTACGCCCAACCGTCTGGTTATGCTATCTATGAACCGTGTATACATCCGCCAAGTCTCACTCAAATGTTTGTGATGACTAAAGATGGAGTAATTATGACGGATGAGAGCGTTTGTCTGGACGCACCGGAACATGATACGAGACATGAGAAACCAAAAGTAAAGATAATGGCGTGTAGCGGTCTCATCAAACAAAAATGGAATTACGATGAGAAGGTGAGAAATATATAACTTTTGTTCTCTCTCCTCGTAGAAACATATACAATGTCTTTACATCCCATATAAGGTGTGTATATATTTATGCTATTAATTATATGATATTTTTTTTCACAGACGAAGGCGTTGGTACATACAAGTTCAGGCATGTGTCTTCATGTTAGTTTAGGCTCTGATGAGGGACCTGTCATCGCCGTCTGCAACGGTCACATTGAACAAAAATGGAGACTTGAAACAGTCTCTTGGAAATAACTACAATAAAACATCTAAACTTAGGAAACAGTTCATTATGTAAATAACATTTCATTTGAAAAAGAAGATAAAGAATTTGAGAGAAATGGAATAGTTCAAGCCATAATTTTACATTGTTATCAACTTATCAAAATATCAGTGCCTTTGAATACATTATTGGTGTATGATAGAAAAATTTAACAGATGGAAGACTGACATTATATGACAATTAAGCTGAATATATTTTTAAACAATCAAATAATAATTGCTGTTTGTTTATTTTTCATTGACCTGCTCCATCACAATCATTTGTAAAATAACAGCAAATTCAGAGAGTGTGATTGGAAAAAAAAATTGATCTTTTTGAAGAAGCTCTAAATAAACCGACACATTACATTTTTGTTCTCCTTGCAATCTTTACATCTCTCGCAATGTTTTTCCAGTTCTTTCTTATCCAAACTCACTTTATCACTATATATCATTAAAGTATTTTACCATGAATCACCACTTACTCCTCTCATTTTCCAATGTCACCTTAAGTTTCAATCTCTTTTCTCCACATTTGCCTTGAAGAAACTTTTATATACCAACGTTCGTTCCCGTATCTGAAAAATAACGACTAATTCGGCAAAGCCTTAAACGGTCAACTTACAGTGAATATATTCGCTACATGTTCATATATAAAATCGTTGTTGCGTCCCCGTTGTCAGTGTGAAGATCTCTACGCATTGTCGGTGATTCATCCGAGGCTGTTTGCGACGATCCATCTCTGTTGTCATCAGTACCAAGGTTGATACATAAAGCAATCTCGTTCCGATTTGTCGTCATTCTTAGCAAAGAATTGAACATGAACTAACATGAACTAATATTTATCTATTCATCTGTCAACTATTTCCCATGTAATATTCTTTTTTCTACAGTAAAAAATTACCAATTGCAATTATATAATTTGATGTGTATCTGTGTTTGCGTCAATTTTCTAATTTGTTTCTTTTTTTTCCGGTTTTATGATGTCCATTCTGCGAAGCTTGTGACCCTGTCAGATATGACCCAATGGAATTTTTTAATGGGACTACCTTCGTTTATACACTAAACAAATTACAACTCGTTGAAATTTTATGGCATCCAGTACATAACTGGAAAGTATGTATATACAATGTGAATATGTATACGCACTAAATGAAGAAAAGTGTAATAAATATAATTATTTATATAAAATTATGATTGAGTAGCTGGAAATATCGTTGGTGTGATCGCAATGGAAAACGAACTAGGTCCAATAAGCTATAAATTCAATCTCAACTGTTATTGCGACTATCATTCCTTTTTGCCACATATATAAACTCGTTAAACGACGCGATGACGGTTTAGGTGTGCGTTGCATCGCGTTCGAGCGGCACAGTTTATGAAACTGGGTCAAAGTCATGTCCTCCGAGAGGCCAAGAAAGCACATACAATATAAAGCCACATGCATCGTTTTTTTTTGTTTCATTCTTCGCTCTCTTCGTTTTGGATTATCCTTCATCACAAATGTGGTTTGAGATGAGCAACAGTTAATTAATGGATTTGTATCATATATTTTAGATGCGGTGTAGATGAAATAAAACAGTTTTGTTGTTACTCTTGTTTTTCTTTTTCTTTTTTAATGCGAAAAAGATGGAAGCACTGATAGTTATATAAAAATGTATTTGTCAGAATCGTCGAAATCGTGCGGCATCTTTATATACACAATTTGTCTCCTCGGTCACGTATTCTTTTGCTCCTCCAACTGTTCCGGTTCTCACACACCCTATGACCCTGCTACAACTGGACGTTGTTCTCACATTAATTGTCCACCCAGTGTCAACGTTATTTTCGTGGTTCACGTGAAACTATTTATGGATACGTTGTCTTGTTTATGTGCAATAATTTAATATCAAACTTGTTTTTTTTTTACGATGGAAAATTTTCGCAGGGAAATTTTTCCCCTTTTTTTATTTTGGGATGGGAAATAAATTTTAAATGAGAATATCAAGTGAAGATTGATGGTCGTCCACACGTCTTTGATGAAGAGAAAGCAGACAGTGACTGGTGATTTTTCATTTTGTGTCCTTCCTTTTTGTTGCTGATATTTTTTCATTTTTTTCTTTTTTTCTTTTGGATTGATGACTATCAAAGTTTTATGTGAATTCGAATTACATATTATCATCTGCTGCAGGAAATCAAAAGGAGACTTTGTAGGAGTATGGAACGGTTAATGAATAAGTGTAATACAAAGTTTGATGCATTTTTTTTTTCATGATAATTAATTTCTTATTTTACTATTCAATGTTACATATAGACATATATACAGTCACTACCAGCACTAAATAGCGCGTTCACTACTCTATTATCTTAAGTGGAATGATGAACCATCGACGGATCGAGAAATTGTTGCAATCAGAAATATTTCTTGATATAAATTTTGGTTCCAAAAAAGTTCGTAATTATTCAATAAAAGATTCACGATTTATGATTTTGTTCTATATCAATCGATGGCAAGTTACAACAAGTTCAAGATCCTCAAAAAAAAAATCTCAGGCTGTCAATTCAAGAGATGAATGGAAAGAAACGATGAATATAAACACAATTCAATTTTGCTTTTATTCTTCATTTTTACATTAAACTATGAAAACTTGAATAATGCGCGAAGATACCTCAAGTCTTTTTATTGTTAATTAAAGCCAATGAGGTTTTATTATTATCGTTCGACGCGTTCTACAGTTATTTACGTATTAATCGGTAACCTCGATGAAATCACAATCGCATTAAATCTAAATAAAATAAATTGAAATCTTTAAAGAAGAAAAAAATCTTGCGTCGATCGTGTATAACATGACGCTTGACAATCTAGTAAATTATTATTAATAAAAAAGAAGGGAATGAAGAGAAAAAAAAATATATATATATATATATAACATGAATAAACAGTTGAAACATTTGAAAAAAAAAATTGTATATTATTTACAGCGAGCTATTTTATTTATTTAAACCATCGCGCAAACAAAAGTGAAATGGACTTTGGCGTCAACTTCGTGTCTCGATTTCGAAAGTCGAGACTATGAAATAAAATCATCAGTAATGAAATAGAGACACACATGATGCTGATGATTCAGTGTGCCATACAAAAAAAAAATTAAATCGACTCATTTCGATCGACATTCATAATCGAAATAAAAATGGCTATTTTATGTGGGCTGTGTCTGTTATATTTTTTTGTCTTTTTTTGTTGTCTTTTTCGGTGGGATATCTGTGACAAATATGTCTCATTCGATTTTATTGCGCAATATAATACATGGAATATAGACTTGATAGAAGAAATATATTACGTGACCGGTAGTGTATCGTTGTAGAAGCAAAAAATTTGCTTTTTTTTATTAATTGTAATACGATTTTATTCATTTTTATTTTGGGGAGTATAATTTGAATTTTTTTCGATCATTATGAAATGAGCTTGGCAATGGCAACGGGTTGTGATTATATTCAATAAATATCGAGTGAATTTTATATGCAATAAGAATTAATTATTGTCGTTATTATAATTGTATTGCAATATGTATCATGTGTACATATTTATCAATGAGCAATTTTTTCCAATTAAATTCACCCAATATTCACGACATGACTCTCAATAGAACTCTTTTTATATTTATAATAATATATCATATATATATGCATGTATATATATATTTACAAGTATAAAAAAATAATACGCTCACAATAATTTCATCTAGCTAACTAAATTGAGCCTCGATACAAAGTCTACGTCTCTAAAATACAGACACATAAATACATGTGTATCAATAATGTATTTTAAAAATTACATACCATAAAATTTATTAATTTTTTTACCGCTCGTGCTATCATATAAATCAAAATAATTTTCTTTTTTGTAAATCTTCATTATTAAAACTCTCCAATATATTATTTGTATATATATTTATATATTATTATTATTATTATTATTGTGCTATTCTGATTTATTTACATACAATCGATTATGAATGATAAAAATTAATAGTCACATATTCATCATCACGTTTGATATATAAATATATTTATTTAATATTAATTGTAAATTTGCTTAGGTACGTGCAGCTTATTCGAAAATAAAAAGTCAAAGAAATGAAAATTTACGAGGAAGAAGAGACACACACAAAGACACACAAACAAGTGTGCAAATGAACCACCAATAAACTCTTATGGTTATTATATTACACATTTTTATTTTCATTTCCATTTTTTTTTTCCACTCGTTTTTTTTGTGCTCCGCAATTTAAAAAATGTTTGTTTTTATGATTTCTTATGGTTTATATCATCGGCATTTAAATGACGGGTGAAATCGAGAGAAACTGGAACACAAAGTATTCGTGAAACGAAAATAAAGATACAAAAAAAAATGAAGAGAAAAATATTTAAAAGGTAAAGAAGGGTAAAATTGATGTGATGAAGTGATTTTGATAAATTTCAAACGTTTTGTAGGAAAGTTGTGAAAAGTTAAGAGAAAGAATTGAGGAAGTGTAAAATAAATGAATAAATATTGTGAGTTTATGTTCAAAGATTGTTGTAAATAGATAATGAAGAGAAATAGAATTGTTGGAATATTGATGGAAGGAAAAAGATATAAATGTTTTGAATGAAAAATAAATGTTGATGATGACTTGAGGGGATGTATACGAATATATATCAAGAAACAATTTCTACTGCGTTGAGAATATAATCATGTAGATCAATCGCATCTCTTTATATTTTTCTCTTTCAATCCTGTATGATGATGATATTGTTTGGCTCTCTATCTGAGCGCGCAGAGTTGGACGAGCGGGCGCGCGGCTTCTTTATTGCGTTTCACTTTCGCGAGATGAGCTGCCACGCCGTGTCTGATCGGGGCGTGGCAAAATTGTAACGCAAGAATCGACCGAGGTCGTGGCGCGCACTTTCAACATATATACAAGAAATATATATTTATATATTTGTGAATGCACACGTAAGGAGAGAGACGTGAGGAAGAGCGAATCTTTCGTGATAGGAGCGTCATTAAAATGAAAAAAAAAAAAATTTGAAAGGAAATAAAATGCAGAGAAAAATATATAAATAAGGAAATTGTTGTTGAGAGAGTGTTCGTACAAATCGGTTGTTAGTTCGATTGGTCTTGTTGTATATCGCGCTTAGTCATAACAAATACACTTGGCAAAAATAATTTGCACATTCGATTTTATGAATTTAATTTCATGCAATTTTTGCACTTTGACATTACTAAAAAATAACTTTCATTCAAATTAATAAATATAAAATTTTTATATTAAAAATAATCCTTCGATAAAGATTGTATTCATATTTCTAAAGTTCCACAGAAAAAAAATGATATATATCAAAAACATAGAGCTTGCAGTGTCTCAATTTATTTGATATAAATTCAAAATAAAATTCTTTCACCTCATGACAAGAACCAGCTTATAAAATTTCCAAAAACAATCTCCAAACCATAAAATCTTGAAAATAAATAAAAATGAATAATAATTAAAAACATCGTTAAATTCTTTTCTACCGTTCGAATTAATATAATCGAATGAATAAAATCCATTCCACTTGCTCATAAATGTAAAAGTTAATAAAGATAAAATAGTAAAACTGACGCTCCCTCAGTGTAACATTGCCAAGAGGATAGAGATTACTTCCAATCAAATATTCTCGCGGGTACTCTGCCGGCGCGGTTAGAAAGTAAGATCCGGACATGATGCATGGAGAAGGGTTGTCCAGCGGAAGAGGTCTATGGATATATCGTTATACATACATGTATACATGAGCTCCGATTAAATCGTCCATCTCCGTCGTAGAGAGTTGTGTATATATAAATATATATGATGGCAATATTATAGTTGAGAGGGATACATAGCGCGTGTAGACATTGCATTGGCGCGAGAGGAAACGCGCGATTGCCACGTTCGTGTATATAAGTAGGTTCGGATGCTGCGTTCACCGGGAGCGCGAATTCCGTTACCATTTTCCATCGTCTTTCTCTTTTTGATACATATATTTCTCTTTCTTATCGTGTGGCTTGAGTGGAATTCTGAAATGCAAGTTGGTTGTGTTAGGTAGTCATACATAGATACGAATGGTGTAGAAATATATCTTCAGGCACGTTCATCCTCCTTCCCACGATCCTACACCATTTCCTCTTGGTTTCGTATTTTATATGTGTTTACACGTATAACCTGATGCCAAAGGTATTATTTCACTTTTTGTATCAGTGTAATTTATTTCTTTCTTTTCTTCTCGGTAATTTTAAATACTTAGCACGCGAGAAAATCGATTGCCAGTTGGAAATTTTGTGTGTTTTGTATCTAAGAAAACTTTGACTTTTATCCATCAAGTTTCATTGATTATTTATCATTTTTGTTTCTGAATAGATTTCTTACTTTGTTTTGATTATTTTATTGAATGTTAATTAATTTATTCTTGTTCTCAAATTTTATTGGTGAATTGATGATTCATGTGATGGAGAGATTGAATAATGTTCTGTCGTGTTGGTATTTTGATAACTAATCTTGTATGGAATTAATTTTGATGATCAATGTGTCATATTAACGTGTTTAAATATTTAATCGTTCTTAATTTTATATTTATCTTTTTTTTTTATATTTATATATGAACTTTGTCAGCTGATCGGATCATTGCGAAGTGTCGAGGTACGCCCATCGATTTCTAATCCATTTCACCATAGAGTTTATCGACAGCGATCGCCAATTGCCACGATGGTGAATAGCAGCAGCTCGCTTCAACTGCACGTCCGAAATGAACATCATGAGTATAAGTTTATATAGATATATAATAAGTGCGATTGCGAGCGTGCGCTTCGTCATTGCCGTTGCCACCGCGTTTTCAAATTCACTTTCTAGGTCGTAAAATGTATACAGACACGAATCACTTCCCGCTGGAACGAATGGTCTAATTTTTTTTTGTATTCATTTTGTCGCAACATTTTTCCAAACTGTTTTTCTTATATATCTTTTCAAATGTTTATATATAACTGCGCGCAAGCGAAATTGCTCTGGATATATCGGGTGCGGCGTACTCTTTTCATGCCGTACAACATTAAATGAAGTTGATGATGGACAAAAAAAATTTGTGAGAGAACAAAAAATAGAAATGAAAAGGAAACTAAGCAAGGATTACGAGACAAACTTATTCAAAGTTCGTGCTGAACACTTCTTGCGGCAATATCATTGATAAAGCTAAATTTGCTTCTTGTTTTTTTGTTGTTTTTTTTCTCATTCATTAGATTGTGTGTGTCGAGTATCGTCCAGTCATTTACCTCCACTTTCTAATCGAGATTGTATATAATATTGATTTCATGAAAATCTCAAGTCGATATTACCATCAACTCAATTGACATTTTCACGCATGAAAGATAAATAAAAGAACGAAAAGAAAATAAAAGAATTGAGAGTCAGAAAAGAAAGATATCAGAATGAAGAAATTCATCGTGATTTAATATTAACCCAAAAATGTCACTCGGACAACTTTTTTAATTTTATATTGTACCATATATTTCATCCTCTAACTTTAATTGCTCATAACTCTCAACTTTATCTAACAATTTCGATAGTTGATCACATCGTTATGACGGAAAAACGCTGATGAATTCAGTGTTTACAATCAAAACCTGCAATGACGATTACAAACTATCAAAATTTCATCATTAGTAGAATTATTTTTTTCCTCAAAGAGAATCCGAGTGACATTTGAGAGTCAAAGAGGGTCGAAAAATTGGCGTCTTATAATTACTAACAAAAAAAAAACAACAATTAAAATCTAACTATTCTAATCGCAGGTTTCCCGCCTGTGTTTTAAAATGAATTTCACCACTGATAAAAATTAATAATTAAATATCACTTAAATGCACATAAAACTCTTCACTTGTCCTGTGCAAATACCATTCACACTTCATCAGAACAGAATAAAAAGTTAGTGAACAATAAAAACAATCTCAAGTATTATTGCCTGGTGATAAAGGTGGTGTATTCGATTCTCGTTGATCTTCATGAACACTTTCTGCTCTACTAGCACTACTACTCGACCTCGAGCTAAGATTATCCCGATCGCTAAAGTACGACGAGTCACCACGTTTTTCTTCGAGTTGCAATTGTTGTTTATCATTTCTAAAATCGTCAGTTGTCGGTGCAAGTAATCCAGGAAAATAAGGTATACCTTGACGTTGCGACGTTATTTTACCCATAAAACTTCGTATCTCTTCAAAATAAGATTCATCAGCACGTGGTAATTGTCCATGATAACGTGAACGTACTTCATCAAGTATCGTTGGTCCATCCGCGTCATGTTTCTTCAAATGTCTATCTAAATTAGTCTGTTGTCCAAAGCAACGTTCGCACAATGGACACTTAAAAGGTTTTTCTTTATTGTGAATATTCCGTACATGTCGTTGAAGATTGCTAGAAATACTAAATGATCTCTCGCAATATTTACATTTGTACGGCTGTTCACCAGTGTGAGTTCGTAAATGTCGCGTTAAATTGGCTGAACGGGGAAATACTTTGCCGCAAAATTTACACGAATAACGGTCTTTGGGTTTGAGTCCCGTTGACACATTCACTGAATACGTTGAAGGTAAATTAGCTGGAGGTTGGGTTTGACTTGCAGTTGCTGTTGGACTTGGTTGCCTCTGTTGTTGCTGTGGTGGTGGTTGTTGTTGTTGTTGACCTAATGCTGGACTTGATGAACGTTGAGCTTGGGTAGTTGTAGATACTGATGAGAAACGATTTGATGGCAGTGGTACCATTGTTGGTAAGGCACGAACTTGAATTTTGGGTAATTCACTGATTGGCGAATGATGATGAGATCTGTACATGGCTTCAAGTACCAACGGATGAACGGCGTGATGTTGGGGAAATAAAACAGTGTGATAAGGTAATCCCAATCCATTTTGATTGAGTACTTCAATATCATTTTGATTTTCATCCCTTAAATGTTCTTTCTTGTGATCTACACGTAAATCAAGTGGTTCACATTCGACTTCTTGATCGTGTTGGGATTGTGGTGGTCTCGCTGCTGGACTCATGTGCGGTTGATGATGTTGATGATGAATCAATGGACTACTACGTGTGTTTGCATGACTCAAATCGTACGGTAATTCTTCATTGTCTGAAACCCGTACACTTAATGGATAAATGCTTGCTTGCTTTGGGCTTATGTGTCCTGGCATTTTTCTTGGACTCGAGTCTTTCTCTCGCATGGCGGCTGGTGGATACTTTGGGTTGTACTCGGCGAATGGGGACAGGGTACTCGTACTGAGATATCCACTCATTACACCGGCGAACTGATCACCCAATCGTCGCTTTTCACTGAGTACCACGATGACACCTGCAACAATTATTTAAAACATTTTTTTAGTTGAATACTTTGTTTTGAACCATTTCATACAAATATATTTATAAAGGATGAATTAAATTCTATCAATGTTAAAAAATGGAGTAGAATTTTTACTTTGTATCGAATTTATTGACATCTCTTTACGAATAAAACTCCATCTCGACAATTCACTTTCACATTTCCACACATGTTCATTATTCTTAAACAAAAAAATTACTACCACTCTTTAAAATGTATAATAAAACATTCTGCGAGTATTCAACAGCCTCATTGAATCATTGTTCGAAGTAAATTACACCCGGCTCTTCTTTTAATGAATATTAAATGAATAATTAGAGATGGGAATGGTTATTGGATATGATTCATTAGAACGTGAGATGGTGAAGCATTTATGGAAGTATATGAAGATTTCTATACACACCTCCTACAAGTTTATTTTTCTATTATAACCAACTGTCTAACGCAATAATCGATAACTCATGTGATGAATGATGTGGCAAGTTAGTCATAAAGGGAAATGAACGATAGACGATGAAGGGTTGTGGTGTATTGTATGCTTATATATATAATGTATATTTATAGAAGTGTAATAGAGTGAGGTAACAAGACGAGATGGGGTTGTTATACACGACGATGTGTTCGTGAAAGTTACCGTTGAAATTCTTAATTCAAAATTCTTCAAAGACTGTTGAGAATATAAATCATGAGACGTGAGTGATAAATGTTTTCTCATGTGTTAGAGTATAAATAGTGATTTCAGAGCTTCATATACAGACAGTTGAGATTGATCAGGCGCGCGTTTGAGGTTTAATGGCTGACGTAAGTGTTGGCAGTCTTGAAAATTAGCGTTGTTGAGTAATTAGGAATTAGTAGAATGACCACCTGTTGATTCATCGTAATAAAGGTAAAGGTAATGTATGAATTGATTAATTTTATATGTGTTTATTTGTTATAATTTATTTTAATGTTTGATATGAGAAAAGATATTTTATTTAATCGAATTATGTCTTAATAAATTTATTTTTACTCAGGGGGATAAACAGATATTGTGGTTTATTGATGTAATAAATATTTTATTGCATTGTTGATATAAATAAAGAGTATGTTTAACTAACAATTCTATAAAGTGTTTTAATGAAAGTTATCTTTCTTTTATAGTTATGATTATCTTTGTAATTTCTGTTACAAATCATTTCTATCATATTTTTTTATTCAATCTTTGTTCTCATCTGTGAAATAAAAAAAATTTCCTATTGTGTGATGTATATTATTAATAATTCAACAATACAAAGCATGAATTTCTTTAATATCAAATTATCAATAAATTTACTATGAATTGATTGACAATTTCAATTCTTCATAAAATAATACCAAATGAAAAATTGTTGCAAATCTAATTTCACCTCAAAATGAAATACATTTCAATAACAAATTTCCAATTGTCACCAATATTCTTTACATCAAGAAAAACAGGTGTTTACCTGTACAATAACAAAAAAAAATTGAACAGTAACGCAAAATACAAAGCGATAATAAGAATTATAAAAAGCGATTGATCATAATGCAACACTGTAGATCATATTGTTAAACACGTTCTACATATGACATCAAGTAAAACATCTCACTCAATTCCTCCTTTCTTTTTTCCACCATCTCCTTTCAGCTTCTATACATATCAATTCAAACTTATTCCTCAGTACAGTTCAACAATGAGAAAGATGACAAGTCGATAAAATCCAACATTGTATTATTACTTTTTTATTTTTTTTCCATTGTAACACATGAACACACGCACATGATTGAACGGGTTTTCAATATAAATATCATGCGAATCAGATTGCAATGTTGAAGGAGTGTATACGACATTTAATCTGGATGTTGAATCAAGTAAGTCTTGTCTAGTCAACGGCATCGATGTCACTCTATATCTTGGTTAGTATAGTTGTGTATGTATATAATACCGTCACTATATACTATATACACATATACATATATAAATATACCGCCCTGCAATACCAAGCGTTGATGTCTCTATCAGAAGTTACGCCGAGAGCCCCTTGAATGAGCCAAGTAAAATATTAAAAGTGTCAGGGTGACTTTTAATAAAATACAGAAGCGTTTATTACATTTAAAATCTTCCACTTTATAACACCAGGATAATTCTCCAGTTAAATATCTCAACAGATTTGCTAACTAATTAAATCTCCAGTGCTTAAGCGTGTGAATTAAATATTTATTAGTCAGCTCACACGCGCACTAAACATTGCATGATTAAAATCAACAATTTTTATTTTCTACAAATTGATGTAAATTGTGAATAAAAATTGAGATCGCGTTTTTTTTTTGCTCGTTTCCTATACAGATTATAAAAATATTTGATAAAATTAATTCAGGATTTCTCCTCAATGATGTTTAGCAATGTTGTTCGTGATTAAATTCACTGATTAAATTATTGAGATAAATATTTAATTAAAATTATTTTTCTCAAACACCTTTGATGAGTAATTAAAAAATTCTTGATCATAGGAGATCATATGTATATAAAATAGATGCAGAGAGGAAAGGATTAGAGACTTGCTTATGTATATTTAGTATATTTGTGTGTGAGTGTCCCAAGAGAACTGGATGTACCGTTGCTCTCGCTCGCATTACTCCAGTTACTTCTATATAGCTAGACGAGACACCGATCACTCGACTCCACCTCGATCCACGAATGAAAGAGAAACTTGCTCGCGACGTCGGCACGTGGTAGAAAAAAAAGTCCAAGTGAACAAAGAAAGATAATGGTAAAAAATGTATTTGAATTGAGATAGAAAATATTGTGAAGAGAACAAAAAGAGATTGAATGAAAAAAAAATAAATTGGAGGAATAAAGAAATAAAAATGAGTTGAGAGTTTATTTATACATCAAATTAAAGGAGAGATCATTAGATGCACTGATGAGTGCTTTGATGGTGATGTGATAACAAGTCAAGTGACAATGGTGAGGAGAGTTTAATTACTGCTATAGGAAATGCAATGCCCGGGAGGGACACGAAGTGGAAAGTCACCTTGCAGCGATGTAGGTCCCAATTATTATATAGATGTTTAGATATATAGATATATATATGTATATAATGAAACTTTGTTTTGCTCTATGGCAATAGACAATCATGCTTTTCTTTAACGTTCCAGTCGATCAACTTGGTCATCTTGCGGAGAGCGAGAGTTTGAGTTTAAGAGTACAAACCACAACAGCTATTAACCACCTCGTCTTCTACGAAGTCAAGTCGTTGTCTCTGTGTGTCGTCAGAAATGAGAACGTTTTACATGGTTGGCTGAGATAGTTATTCATGCAAACTTTGAAAATGACGACAGATTTGTTTGAAATTGTTATTTACAGGTACAGAGAAATTATTTATATTGAATCATTATTCATGACGTGTATTGTCATATTGTGGAGATATTTAATTGGCAAGTGAAACAGGTTCTTACAATTTTTCTGCTGGTGGAATTATTCTTTCAACTGTGTTTATTTGACAATATATTATATAAATAATTAATGTAACTAAATTGTTGCATTTGATCATTTTTCATGTAACAAAATATGTGTCTATCTTTCATGATTAATTTTCATAAAGATTCTTACATTGGAGATGCATTAAAAATATGCTTTCGAATATTGATTTACCAAGAAAGAAAAGAGTTTAAAAAAATCTCCCAGAATTTTATCTTCATGTTTCTCATTTATATGCTGTCAATTGTAAATGTGAAATATTCTCAATAATTATTCACTACCATCATGAAAATTGTATAATTAATAATCACAGAGCGTTGTTCATTCAGCAGAAATGCTCTAGATTTAAATCCTCGTCTACAAACATCCATCATTATTAAATTAACGAATGAACAGCTTTAAAATTGTTGCTCACAAACTCATAGTAACATTTCAACGATAAATAACAAAACAAAATTTTCCCTGATCACTTCAGCCTTGGCATTACCACAAATCTAATAAAATAAAATCTTTTCTGTTGAAACTATTTAAAAAATAACATTTTCTCAAACTATCCATCCAGGATTATCCAGAATTGATTCATTCCAACGAATATGTCAAAAAATTGAACCAAAATTTCCTCTTTGATTATAATTTGTGTGCAATCATCTTCAACAATTGTTTTAACTATTTCTTTTCATTCTCAATTTCATATTATTAATTATCCCATTAATCAATCACCAAAACTCAATAACACAGATGAAAAAAAAAATTCAACAAGTCTAAAAATCCCAAGGGCAAAAACCAATACCCTCAATATCCTCATTACAAATAAACAAATGATTAAAGTATCTTTATGTCGGCTTTAATAACTGAACAACCGTTAATCTTGATTTATGTCTAGATACGTACTTATGCCCATGAGTGATTGAGCATAAAAAGAAAAATTAGCTGTTGAGATGAAACCAACCAATCAGTTGGATGATATGCAGGGACGATCCAGTTTTTGGTTTATAGAAAGTTAAGATGAGTCCCGGGCGTGGTTGTTATTCACGTCCTTGCTCGGGTATGATTTCTCTCTCGGCATTCACCGACACACACACACATATACATATAATACAGTCAAAGAGCACTCTCGCGATGCATGCGCACTCAACCGCTTGAGATCTCGAGTGTATATACGAGAACATACATATATAAATGCTCGCCACGCCGTTCACCACTCGTTAGCTGTTTGAACGGAGAACGAGGGCCGCGCCTGCTTTGCAGACGTGAGTCTTTACTTGTCAACCCAGAAGGAAGACGGCCGCACTGCAGGAAGAACATATTGCTGTACGAGTGTATACCAACCAAGACCAATTTCTTTGATACAGAGCGCGGACCCCCGGGGCTCCAAATGCCCAGTGGCTCTATACATAGATATAAAAGCAGTTATGAACACTGAAAAAAAAAAGGAAAGAAACATTTTAAACTGCCATATGTACATTTAATATGTCACTTTATTGCGATTTGTGATTCCTTCTTTTTTATTTTCGCATAAACGATTTTCTTGGAATTATTATTTCGATCCTTCTATACTTTTTTTTTCCCCTTTTGCTTTTAAGTATTATTGAATTGGAGAGTAATTCTACATTAGGTATAAAAGTGGATTCTACTTGTGATTCAAGTTTACATTAGGAAGTTGATTCTAGTTCTTCGAGAAAAAGGTTTGATCTAGTAATTTTTTTTTTTTCATGAGAAACAGGAAAAAAATCTATGGAATGAAATAATAGAATAGAAGCAGTCAGTGGTATATGACAAATAGACAATCAGCTATCTCTAATAAGACAATTTTTATTTCAATTTGAATGTATCGCATTCGGATCAATTTTTTTCCTAGTAATAAACATTTCAACTATGCAAAGTAATTTTGTTCAATAATTTATTTTCTCACAATAAATTTCTGCATAGTAGAAATAGAAAAAAAAAATCCTGCATGAAAATTATAATTTCATGCTCGATATTTCAACAACACGACTGGATCCAATTCCACTTTTATAAATTTTTTGCTTTCTTTTTCTTCACCAATTGTCTTCCTTTCACTCATTAACTTCACTCATAAACGACATTTATTAATTGTCATTGAGTAATATATATATAAAACATATCACTATAGATAACTAACAGAAATATTTTTCTTTCCCTCATTTTTTTTTCTCCACCTTCATTTCATTCATATTCAATTCAATGCGTGCACAATAAATTGCGATAGTTAAAGCCCAGCAAAGAATTTCCAATTGGTCAAGTCTGAGATTATGCTGCACTCTCATTTTTTTTTTCTTTCATTAATGCTGCTGCTCTTAATGACTCTGCAAGTTACATGATGAGCTACAAAGACAGCTTCTTACTTATATACAATTCATATATCCGATTATGTTTTTTTTTGTTACGAGTTCAATTGACTGATGTATCTTGATGTTGATCAATCGTTAGACAAGAATCGATCCTCAATCTGCTTGTCAATTGGCCAATAAATATATATTTATATTTTTATATATAAGTAGGTATAGGTTGTATATATATATATAAAAAGATATATTGAAATAAAAGATGGGAGGTTGACGCGCACGGGTGATAATCGTGACGATTATAATTTATGACACGTCCCGTCCCATAAGAGGTTGGATGTTCTCATGTCAGCGTATTTGAACTGCCCACGCACGTGCGGCAATAGAATGAGGGATCAAGAGAGAGAGAGAGAGTGAGAGAGTGAGAGTAAGAGATAGGCTAGTAGATACAGACAGAATCGCGATGGAGATGTGTGTTTGTACGTAAATGTGAAGTATATTAGTGTACGTATTTACTTGCATGAGAGTTGCTATTTCAATTGCGCCCGGATACTTTGTCTCTCACGATCGAGCACTTATATGGTTTTATCTGCTGTATATGAACAGCGTGAGAAATGTCTTTGGTGTCAAATTTATTTATTATAGTCCAATATTTTTGATGATAATTAAAATTTATTTATTACTTTATAATGACAGGTATGTGGAGAGGATTGAGAGCTTTAGTTTTTAGTTAATGTAATGGGATGTTTAATGTCAGGGGTGAGAATATTATTTATGTGAAGTGGAAGTGAGATGAGAGGGTGTGAATTATTATCTATATAGGAAATTAATGAGCGGAACTGATCTGACTTTGTTTTAAAATTGTGTTGAAAAGGTTTTTTTTTTCTAGATTAATTTTTTTTAGCTTTTATCATGTGTTTGTGATACTTGATAAATTTTTTTCTGTATTATTCAATTGTTAGCTTAACTATTTCTATTGATATGAGTTTGGAATATTTTATTGTAACCTTCATATGATTGAAGAGATATTTATGAATCATCAGAAATAATTATATTCTTGATCATCATATTTTTCATACAAGAATGAATATTTTTATATTAGTCATAGTTGTATTATTGGTTTGAGAAAGAAAAAAAAAATTGTTTTGTGTCCAAATAGAAATATGAGTAGAATATTTTTGTAGTGTTGGTTATAAGAGAAGAGCCTCGTAGGTTAATCAAATAAATATGTTATAGTGACTGGATGTTCCATTGACACAATAGTTTGACTGTAGATTGATTAATATTACTAAATGACTGAATTAGTAGTAAACTTTTATTTAATTCTTCATTTTTAACCTGAGAATGAATTTTCATTTATTGAAATTACATAATTGTAATTTTTTGTTTACTACACATGATAAAGACGGAAATTGTACGTGCGTATATTATTCCAGGAATTTTTCTACAATCGATATATCGTGTATCTATCGCGTTGTATTTTATTGCGATCTGAATACATCACTTTACAAACGTTAAGTATATGCGAAGAAACAAGACATCTACTAGAGATTGTAGAATTTGATTTAAATACAAATATCCAGGCTAAGCGAGAGATCTTGTGGTGTATACAATCAAACTGTTATATAGAGAAATTCTCCAATGCTGATGGGCTTCTGTGGAGTCACTGGAGAAGCAAAAAAAAATTTATTTATCTATTTATATACATACGTATATGTATATATGAAATGACAAAAGAAAATAACACCGTTATGTTGACAACAAAACGGTGTGTCCAAGTCAATCTTGTTGAATAACCGATATATATTACGAAAGCTGATATTTCTCTTTTTTCATTCACCTTCATCCTGTCACATATTTTTATTTTTCATTTCTTACACAATGACATCATTGATCATTTATTTAGTTCTTCTTCTTCATCATATAAATTCCACAGAGACAACTTTCCGGAACTGAATCACAAAAAGAGTAATTTTTGTCTACTATAAAATGAATTTTGAAAAATGAATTACAAAATAAAATGTAGAACTTTTCTTTCTGTATTTTCGAATGAAAAGTTTTATAAAAATTATAAATACATAAACATTGTTATATTATGAATAGAAAAAATGAGATTTGAATTTGATCTCATTTATATTTTTCTATGTATATTAAAAAAGTAAATTTAATCGCATTTATATAATTGATAGTTTTTCTTTTCTGTATTGATTGATTAATATATAATATTATAACTTCCGACACTTTTACAGACATCCTGACCTTAATAGGCATTTCTTTGGAGGTGGCACACAACGAGCTGGCGTCATGTATCTGTATATATATGTATGGTTTGAAGACAATGGGACATCATTGTGCAGAGTATGGATGATGACATTTCGGAAGAGTAAATGCTTTTTGCGAGACACTTCCTCCGCTCAGTTAATTCTCTTTCATCGTCATTTACATTTACTAATTCAGAGTGTGTTGTTGCGATAGTGGGTTAGAGTAATAAAAAATTCGAGAACAAAATGATTGATGATAAAATAACGTTGGAGATGCAACACTTATTACAATGCATTTCTCACGCCGTATATAAAACGACTTATGGTGTTTTTCTCTTGTATTATTTACATGAATAGTAAAAATAAAATGTGAATGGGATATCGTACCAATTAGAATATGATGTGATCATGACGATGATGATAATAATGATAATAATGATAATAATGATGATGTAGGAAGGAAAAACGATGTATTATTATTTCTTACTGCGAACGAATTCTCAAGTTTGTGAAACTGATGCACTACTTTGTAGATAACAACACCATTTTTTTATTTCCTCTTTTATAGTTAGAGTAGAAAGTGAAAAGAAAAAAAATAAATGTAGAGAAAATTGATTGTATCAAATAAAAGTACCACTGAGAACTAAAAGTAGAGACATTTCCTCTTGGCAAATCAATAATTCTTGAGAGAACTTGTTGAGTGACAATTGATTATTATACAATCGTGATTGTATTGCGAAATAATAAACCTTTTTTTTTTCTCTTTCATTTGTAGTTTTTTGTTTTGTTTCATTGAATATTGTAATTGAATTTAAAAATATAAAATGTGATGTTCTGAGGGAGATTATTTTTGTCTTGTTTGTTTTATTGATTTGTGGAGAGTTGGATGAGAAGAAAAAAGTTGGTTGAGATGAGGATATTATGAGTGATTGTACAAACGAGACAAGAGAAATGCCTGAGGTGAAAAAAAATGAGGATACAGGTTTGATGCAGGTGCGATAGTTACGAAGAATGTGAGGATGTATTGTGAATTATGAGATGGGATGATTTTTACGTGGAAAAAAAATTTGGCAGGTAGTTTACTTGTGATACTTATCAGTTATGTAACGATTTATGTTAGGGCAAATATTTGTAAAGAAAAATTTTACAATGCTCGTTGAAAGATTATTTTTTGTATGATATTTAATACAAAGTAAACCATTTTATAGACAGGAAAGTCAGAAAAATATTTCACTTTGTGTATATTAATTTGTGTGAATCTTTTTTGATTATTAATTTCTATGAAAAACAATTTTTCATCCAGAATTTTCGTAAGCAAACTACTACAACAGATAATCAAATGCAGAGTGACTGTACAAAGATGAACGCCAGAAGAAATAGGTCATTGAATGATGATACGATTGGCGAGGCGAATGGCAAAGAAAAAAATAGAAGATAAAAATTGGATGGTTTCAGAGAAAATTAGATACAGGCAAAAAGAGAGACTGGAGCAAGAGGAAAATAAACGAGATTGCGTTGACTAACAAATGATGATTTAGTCGTACTGCGTGAATATTTCATGAGCATTGAGAGGGATCATTGATCGATGACCAAGTTTATATACGAAAATGTCTAGGCATAAAGAAGAGATCATAAAGGTTAAATAAACTATTGCACAGAGTAGATGCACATCAGTATTTTGTATGAAAATTCCAACAATTCTTCAATCTAATGATAAATCTTTTGATATTTATCTCAAGATCTTCATAAACCACACAAAGAAATGATAATTCAACCAACAAAATCCTCTCTATAAGAATAATCCATTAAAAATTAAAATATCAGAAACGAACTGAGATGAAAGTCGTGTGAAATGCCAACACAAAAGCAGCAACTGAATAAAAATTCACGTTCGAATTTCTATAAATAATTTTCAAACTCCTGTACAAATCTCAATTCTAACCAATCAAATTACAAAATAATCAATGAAAAAATTCTCGAAAAATATTATTGACAATTTTCTTTTTCATTTGATGAAAAATCCTCTGCGTAAACGAAAGAGAAACTACTATACTCTCTCTGCTGCTATATGTCAGTATGTGTGTGAAGATATATAAATATAAAGTTGGACACGAACCCTCAGGGGGGCAAGTGAAAAAGGATAAGAAAAAAAAAATGAAGGAGGAGTCGCTTTATTGCCACTGCTGTGTCTTTTTCTTGTTGCAGTTCGGTGGAAACGTGCGTCTGCACGCTCGTTGATCAGAGCACTTTTGCCGGCAGACACATTGAACCGCAAGCTTGTTGACGGCGTTAGTAAATGGAGAAAGGAGAAAGAGAAATATATATACAGACATATATAAATAAAGAGTAGAGAAACTGAGAGAAAAAGTGAATGAAAGACAAAGATAAATACCAAGTTACGCAATTGTCGAAGACCAACGTTCGTCGTAGATCTTCATTAATTTGACAACGAACTTCTTCAGGTTCTCATAGTAAATTCTTTACTGATGTTACAATACAACGTTAAATGTAACTTAAATGAAAAAAAAAATACAGGTCGTATTATGTAATCGTCCTGATTTGACAATGAATGTTAATTGTTTATGTATAAAAACGATTTCATCTGCAAAGATCAATCCCATTGATAAACAATAATTTTTAGCGGCACAAAGTAGTAGAGGAATTGAAAAATTAAACATGAAATGACGGGGGAAATAAAAGGTGGAAGAACAAAAATTGAAAAGAGAATTAAATAGTTAATTTCGTCATTAAGCATTATGCTTGGCTGCTTGTCACATAATACATTACGTATTTTTATATTTTTTTTTAAAATTGTGTCCTATGCAATGACTGTTGAGACTTGAGTTAATCCTGATATAAAACTGTTGAATATAATTATTTATAAAAATCTTTAATTTCGATAATTTATATGGAAGAAATGAAAACTGAAAAGTATTCCAATTATGTGAATAGATGCGGCATTTAATGTAAACATTGGTCTATAAATATTTTTTATTTGTTCAGTGTTGTATGATTATTAAAAATACAACGTAAATTTCTTTTTATATCTGATAAGTGTATCGAAATTGTTCTATTGTCAACACAATGATTTTAGTCTATTTTTTATGGTGGTGATGCAGACATTGATGTGATCTTATGATATATAATTGTAACGGTACATTTTGAAATCGATTCGAATTAATCTATTGTAATCGAGTACAAATGCTGATGGCCGATAGCACTCCGGTTAAAGGTGACACACACGGACAAGATACCTCAATACATATATATAAATGTATGCCTCCGAAATTATATTTATCGATGTACATTGAGAGAAGATTGAATTTATTCTTTCTTTTTATTTTTTGACTCAGTAAAGAAAAAAGGAAACTGAGCGAAATGAAAAAAAAAAAAAAATGTCAGAGTATTTGCGATAGAGTTGTAACATGAACGGTACATTTTGCTTCCTTATTCGGTTCTTATAATTTACATAATTATGGCGCATAATTTCAGCGAATTCGAATGTATCAGGAAAAAAAATAATTGAAAATTGTGACAGAGTTTTTGTGAATTTTTTATGTTCTCCACAAATTTTTTTCTTCAATTATTATTATCGAGGAATTGAATGTAAACGCCTTTTTTTACTACTTTGATTAAGAGAATGAGCTTTGATAATAATTGTAAAATTCTTTTTCTATTTCTTGCAGAAAATTTAAACAAATTACTCAGAACTGTGACACAGCAAACAGTACATCACTTTATTATCTAAAATTCTTGTTTGAATCGCATCAAAAAAAAAAGAACGTGATTGAGTTCCAATCAGATCTCCAAAGAATAAAGTAAATGTTAATGAAGTATCTTGCAAAACATTAATTTAATCCAGCCATTACAATTGTTAAAAAAGAAATAAATTATCTGCAATTTTTACATGCACATAATTAAACACATGACATTTTAACAGTATTATAAAATTCAGTAATTGTTGTACACCTCGCAACACAAAAAAAAATCCTCAAGACTTTAACACAACAAAATGTTATCTCAGTAATTACAAACATACATGCACAAAACCACCATTAAATTTTTCACACCATCTACGAAAATATTCATAAATGTTCTTATTTTTAATCATCAATTCACATCTTTCCCCATCTGATAAAATCCCTCTGTATTCCAAAAATCCTCAATATCCAATAAAACCACATCCCTTCTCATAAAAAATGTTTCCCTATCCCCAAGATTAATGTCATCTTTATAAAGGTATCTTATAACCGTTTGCGCCAGTTAATAATATATAATAGGGCAAGTAGCAAAAGCAGAAGGACCGTTCATTGTTATAAAATCCATGAGAATTTCTCACGATTGTCCTCATTCTCGTAATAGTCAGGTATTCAAATATATACATACATCGAGTCCACGCGCGTTTACCCGTCCTGTTGGGCAACATGAAGAAAAAGAGTGACAAATTGAAAGTCCACATGCAAGAGGAGCATCATGACATATAGCATTACCCTATACACAACCACATCCACATGCATAAACGCTTTAATATCTTCAACAATCCATACACACACGCATCTAACGTTACCAACATATCACAACATAAATAAATAAATAAATAAATAAATAAATAAATATAAATATATACTGTATGTTTAACATGAAATATATATGTTCCCCTCGTAAATTCGCATTATTCTCGCAATCTTTGGCTCGTTTCATTCACATAGGAATGGCGGATACGTTCGGGGTGATACGTTTAAATTTATGTACGAGGAAATGGCGCGGGAGTGGCGTTTGCATATGTGTAAGTATATATATATACATATGCGAAACAACTTTTGCCATCAGACACATTCATTCTCTCTTTCGCTCGTTCACTATTAAACATATCCTCTCTTGCTATGCTCCTCTCTGATATTCTTTCTCTTGGTTTGTGCCAACGGGAACACGCGGTGTTAGGTGATATAAGGATAAACGTGGGCGTTGATTTTTCGCACGCGCTTTAACGCGCAAAGGGAGGTCTTGGGAAATGCAGTGGAGTATACAAGAGAAAGAGGGACACATCAACATATTAGTAATGATATACATGCAATAATAATCATCGATCTATATATCGTACACATTCACATGATTCAACTACTTCCTGACTTTTAAAATGCCTCCATAGTGATATTATAAATTAAAATGCGTATGAGCGACGACAGCGAACGAGTGGGAGTTTTTAGATTGGAAAAATTTTTGATTAATGCCATCGCAAATGGGACATCTATGCACGAATACGAAATTTGAATAATACATGTTTTTATTTTTATTTTTCATCTGCATATGTAGATGGGGAATTTTTTTTTTTCATCATTCGGTTTATGTATTTGTTGATTCGCATTGGCTGATATCTTTTAATGAATCCGTTTACTCTATATATTATAGCGTTGAGATAGATTCATAAATATTCAAATGGTGTGAGTTGAATTATTGGAGTTAAATGGAGATATTACTTGGTGGTTAAATTCATGCAATGTGATTTTTATTGATGAAGGTGAAGAGTTGATGTGTGGGGGTGAGTGAGAGTGGATTATGTGTAAGAATGAGGAAGAGAAATTGTTTTGGTTTATTTATCTTCTTTTAAGTTTTAAATGTTCATGTGACAGAATAAAAAATTTGCAATTTATTCCGCCACTCTTGACAGATAATAAACATACCTTTTTAGTCATTCCATAATGCAAACTGCTTGCAGGTAAAGAGGGAGAGATCCAAGGGGGTTTTTAAAGTGGGCCACACTGTTGAGCACGTGACGCGGGATAACAGATAAAAAAAAAATTTTTTATGAAGAAACTTGGATGAAAGAAGAAAAATAATGAAAAAAAAAAAACTGTTGATCCAAACAAGCACAGTCCTGTCTACTTTGCACGTGGTTCTCTTTTTCCTTTTATATTATTTTTTATTCGTTTTCGTCCTTGTGTGCTTCTTTGCGGTTTATATTTTATTCTTTCCTTCTTCTTGCTCGTTCTCTTCTAAACACTTTGCTCTGGCACACTTCGCGCACTTGTTCGCGTTCAATTATTCTCTTTTAATCGAGAATTAAAATAAGGAAGAACAATTTGTCATAAAGTATTTTTATTTAAATTGCAAATAAACACTTTTAAAGTGGTAGAGAACAATAAAATTCACGATTGTAATTAGAAAATACGTCCGTTTGAAATGTCGAGATGAATTTACTTCTAGAAATTCAAACCTCGTGGCGCGCGCACGTGGTAAACCTCAACACAATCTGTCTACCACTCTTTCTCGCCTTCACTTCTCTCATAAATGAAAATAGAATATATATATATATATATGTATATAAAAACAGATACAAATAATATATTCTCTCAACACAATTTCTTATGTCTATTAATCAACAACAGTTCTCTATTCACCACACAATTCTAAACATTTTTAATCCATAAACCAATATCACAAAATCCATATTCACAATTAATAAAATCCATAATCGTCCACGCAAATAATTTTCGAAAATATCAAACAACAATTAGTAACTTCAATAATAAAATCCAAAAAGAAAAAAACGCACCTCTTCTCAACACACTGAACAATTAACCAAATGAAATAATAAAATATAAAACAAAAAAATAAAAGAATTGACTTGAGTTACACGTTCACCCGTGAATCAACAAATGACTTGTGACAAAAGTCTGGTGTAAATATGATTGGGTGGGAAAAGTAGAATATAAAATTTGATAAACCGTAGGTTGGGTGTTAGGTAGGTTGATAAGTAGGTAGGTAGGTAGATAGGTTGGCGAGTTGGGCGAGTTGTGTGGTTGTGTGGTTGTGTATACGAGGACTACTCGGCGAGCACACCGCGTGGATGAGCGCCGAGCTGTGGAATAACCGTGAGAGACGTTGGTAAGGTAAGTACTCCTCTCTCGGGAGTAGCAAAAGCAGCACCACGCCGGCACGCGACCTGCCCTCCCTCAGCACTTCTCTCCTTTGAAGATTTGCTTCCTCTCTCGCACGCTGACTCTCCCCACCGTCATTTAAAAATATATATCTCACTCCCTTCTGCTATACATTTACTGGTTTTACCAGGCGGCAATGCGCTATGCCACGGACTACGAGCATCATCCGTATAGCTGTTACGTGTTGGTGTGGTCGTTTCTATACCACTCCTGCCACAACCCAGCCCAGCCTCCTCTCGGCACCACCACACTTCACTACACTCTACTACACTCCCACCCAGAATCTTCATATGTATACCTTTTTCTTCAATGCATCTCTCCCACCGAGTTTTATATATGTTTTATCTCGCTTTGGTTTAATGTGAGTGAGACGAGAGGCTACTCGCGACGCGGTATAACCTCAGCCTCCCAAGCACTAATTCACCTTTGCAACTGTACCGAGGCCCCACTCTTTTTATCTGCTTTGTTGTCTCGGTGTGTATGTGTGTGCTTATGAGATAGATGCAAGGGTGGATGTGCGGGGAAAGGAAACAGAAGGGAGAGAGTTATTCTAGGTGATACAGTTTTATTTTAGTACTGAGAGTTGTGTTGAGACAGTTGCCCTAGGACCTAAATTGCAGTTGGATCACTCTCGCTATCCACATTTTATTTCTATAGCATTTATCACCTGTTTTTTTGATTTTGCCATTTTTTTTTTAGGTTTTGTAGATGTTGGTTGAAGTTGGACACTTTATAGTGTTGAATTCCATTTCTGAATTTTTTTGGTCAAAAGAATTCTTCCATGAACTTTATCAGTTGTGTTGATTTATCAAACATAAAATATTTTGTATTATTTTGATATTTAGTGAATCCATTGGTAATCATTTTAAATATGCAATTTTTATAATTTATTTTGAAAATTACTAATTGCAATTATGTTTAGTTGATTGTGGCATTTAAATTTCGTAATCCTTCTGGGAAATCTCTTGAGAACTTGAATAAACCATCAATGATTTAAAAATCTTCTTCTATGAATGAATAATCTGAACCATTTCCTCGAAACAGATAAATTCAAGTCCATAAACATGAAAAAAAAAAGGAGAATTAATTTTTTTTTTCTAGATCGTCTACTGATTCTCATCGGAGCGCATGATGGCCACAAACCCGTTGTTACGGTTTTTCGGAGTACTCAGATATGCGTGTTTCATTTCTTTCATTTTTTTATATCTCCTCTTCTTTTTCAGTCTCGTCACTTTTTTGAAAAAATATTTTTTTTTTATATTTAGAGCTCACAAAACGGGCTAGGCCAATTAGGATGATGATTCAGTAGGTTATAATAAGTAGGACTCTTCTCAACTTCCGGCTCTTCCATCACTAATTTCAACTTTTTTTCAACACATTGTCGCGTGCGTTTGTGAAGAAAAAAGTTGTTCGACAAAATTTAAGGCATAGGCAGTATGAAAAAAAAAACTAAATACAAAGTAATAACAATAATACAAAATTAAGTATATAAAAATAGTTAAAAGTAATTGTCTTTGTCGAGTTACAAACTCGTTGATCCTGTTAGCAGACATACACAAAAATTTTCACAGGAATTATTAAACATACCTACATTTCTACTCCTTTTTTTTTTCTTCATCATCATCATCATAATTTTATTTTATTGTTTTATTTTTTTGGTTTCATTTTCATTTGTTTGCGCGTTCATTCCAAGAATGGAAGCGACGTTGGTAATAAGTTCTCAAGCCATATAGTTTTGCTATTCTGTCGCACGAGGTGAACACAATCCGCGACCTGCGCGCTCAGTCATCAGTATAGAATCCAAGCCCATGAGCGCTTGTGTAGAAGTAAGTAATCGAGATTGTAAATTGAGGAGGTAAGTACACCAGATCTTCTAGGCAACGGATGGTCGTGGATTCGTGCACACAAGTTATACGACCAGAGGGCCTTTCCCTCTTCCTCCATCCACCGCCCTCACCATCGAATGAATGGAAAAAAAAAAGAAGAAAGAGAAAAAGAAAAGAAAGAAAGAAAATAAAAAAGAAAAAGGGTTGCGCAATAACTGGTGCGCCAGCTGGTGCAGAGATCTAGAGCGTCTTGACACAGTTATTATCTGGTCTTGGGTGTTTCGAGTGAGAGCAACGGAAGAAAAAACTAGATTAAAAAAAAGTGGAGGCAAAAAAATAGACATGAAAAAAAAAATTCGATTAGAAATATCAGAATGAAAGGAGGAAACCTGTTGATTCTATTTTCAATAACTGAAAGTATCGGTGATCTTTTTTTTTTCTTTCAATTTTTTTTATTTCTTCATCAACGTCATCTCAATGCGGTTCCATGTGACTTGGTCCAAAGATCGGGAGCCCGCGCGTGTACTATGATTAATAAAAAAAAGTATTGAAGTGTCTCGAGAGATAAAACACTTCATTAAAATATCTAATGGGATGTAATAAAATTTTATTACACTCATAGTAAAATCATATTGTTGATGTATTCAATGTTGATCTCTATTTCGACATGAGAAACGTGACATCTTGAAAGTGTTAATGTATGAATATCTTAGTGTGATGATAAAATTGATAACAAGTCAATATCATTTGGTTGAAGACTTTAAACAATCTCTACAAGACATTGAACTTCTGTTCCTTTTTTGCATCAACAAAAATTTCTACTTGTCAAATGCAACATTGATATTTTCATAATTGATATCATTCACCAATTCATTTTGTTATAACAACAGCAATTGTATAAATAAATAAATTAAACAATAAGTAGAATCATTTGATTGAAACAAATATTTTATATTCAGATCATTTCATCTTTAGTCAGTTACATAAAACTGACATACAAACATATAATTATCAATTCAATATATAAATAAATAAAAGGAAAAATATAATATCCAAGATCAAACTTTTTTTCATCTCCATTCCATGTCATCAATATTCATACCTTTACTATACAGATAAAAGTTACTTGATATTTGATATTTGATGCACCGAGGCGGTCTCGAAGAATTTGCATTGTCACAACACGATGGAATTCTGTTCCATTGACTGATTATCTTGCAGAGTGACGGACAGCACGTGCAAGGCACGCGTGTTGCCATTAGTAGAGACTTGTCATTAGTCGCCCACACAAAACACAGACAAACTATCTATACAATATTATGTATTATATAGAAAGATAATGCGAATTGTTATAGCATGAGGGGTTGATGGCGTTTCAATTGACGTAGAGTTGAGAAAGATTGAGAGAATAGACAATATTATAACTCACAATCCACAAACAAAAGATAGTAGGTCAATTGATCGTTTGATCATCACAGCTCTATGTGTCAAAGAAGTGTTAAAGATGACTTGTGCAACAATAAATGAGTTGGGTGTTGGATAAATACTGGAAGTAGCGTAATAGCTCAACAGTTTGCAATGTTATTGTTAGTTTATTTCTTTAAGTTATTTATAAAAAATATTTTATATTGTATCTCCTAATGGAGAGATAGTGCACGCTGTTTAAATTAGGTCGACATACAGAAAGACATGGAGTGGCTTTGTAGCTTTCATTTGGATTAAAAAACCAAAACTCAACAGGAGGGATTAAGGGGGATAATGAAATTCCATTGAGCAAGAGGACGATGTACAAGACAAGTAATATATTGCTGTATATAAAGTAAAAGTCGCGCACAGCATTTATAATATTGAAAGAGTATAAAAGGGCGATTGTATAAATATTTTTTGATTCTGTTAACAGGATCTAAAATGTATTTGGTATTGAAAACATGGTGTGAAAATCCTAATAAAGCCACCATGGAAAATTCAACACCCACATGGATAAGTTTGAATCATTCATAGAGAATCAAAGGTTGCGAAATAAGTCAGCTGTATTTGTGAATTGAAATAATTATTTCAGTGTTTAAATATTCCAGGTGTGTTGTTTCAATATTGCGATTAAATTAAATTGCAGATAAATTAGCCAATGTGTATAAATTTTGTTTGAATACGAAGGATTTATTGAGCTTTATAATATTTGTCAATACTTTTCTCACCATATTGATACAATTTTGTTTCTTTATTTTATTTTCTTCAAGTTGATACAAATAATGTTTAAGGTTTAAATTTTTTTTTCCATTGCCTCAAGACACCTTTAAATCTTCCTTCTTTTAACTGCAGTGGAATGTGTTCCATGCGCCTATTCGTCGTGCACCAGCTCGTGGTGTTCGAGTGATTTCCTTTGTGGTTCCCGATTTACAATTTGAACGTAAATCTCATCTGTCAAAGTAATGCCGAATCGTTTTATAAGTACTGTGTTTAAATCTTCACTGTGTGAAGATTTGGGTCATTTATTTGAAACAAAAGGATATTAAATAGTCATTGAAGGAATATTAGAAGAGGTGAAGAATATAATTTAGTGGTTGTTGATTGTGATATTGATATTTAGAATTGATGGAGAAATTTATTTGTTAAGTTGAGCGATGGGAATCGTGGGAAATTATTGATAAAGATGCAATGGAAATGGAATAAATTTATCGATTAGTTGTTTGGTTGGTTAGTTTGATTGTGAGCATTAAAACTGTTCTGCTTTACAGTAGGTGGAGCATTGAGTCGATACGAGACACATTCCACATGGTGGATAATGTATTTGAATGCCTACGTAACTGTCATCAACGATGTACATTACAAGCATCCTATTTGTGTGCACACGCCTATGTAAATATCATGAGTGGAATGCGTGGGTTTCTGGATTTTATAGGGGGCTGCAATCAGAGTTGGTGTTCACGAGGGTGGAAAGGACGTTCGATGGAAATATCAATTGTTGTCGATTAAAAATTATTTGTCTGGGTTATAAATAGTCCTGTTTGTTACATCCAGCATAACTTTCTTATATCCTTTAATTTAAATTTCAATATTGATATGGAGATTGTGATGAAAGCAACCAGACAGTAAAAACATTGATTTTAATATTCAAGAATAGAATTTCTAATTCTAGAGAATGTACATTAGAATTATTATAATAAACTGATTAGATAACTTAATAAAATGAATGGATGGTAATTTGTATTAAGATGTAATGATTAATTGATGAAATAAATTCAAATAAATTACTCAAGATTTAGAATTATGAAAAATAATAAAACTTTTGTAGGAACATTGTTAGGTGATTAATTTTTCCGTCATATAATATCACAATCATTTTTGTAAGAATACTCAGCACAATTTCCAATTACATATAAACAAAATTCTCATTATTCAAACAAAGAAATTAAAAAAAATTCTAACATTCACGCAATGATTGTTCATTGAATTTCTTACAAAGATAAACAAAAATATTTAACTTCACACTGATCATGACCTAAAAATCTCATTATCGATGATCCTGTTCTATACACTTGTTCAATAAACCATAAAATAGAATACATATATATTCATATATATATATATATAAATAAATATAAATATATTCGTTGGAGCATGGAGACATGATGACATTGATGACTAAACATCAGGAGTAGTTGAACGCGTTTGATGGTGGCTGGACAAGGTCTCTCTCGACACACTCGACGTCCGGGACAATGCTCGACAGCCTTGAGCGCACACAACACTATTCCGTATAGTTAGTTAACAAGCAAAAGTTGTCTCGCGTCAATGTTGGATGCTAATATGGTGTTCAATGTGACGAGACTCACACGCGCACTAACAGTGTCGACCGATTCTTTGATGAATTACTAAATGAAATTCCACATAGGTATATTTAATGAGTGTGTGGCATCTGTATAGCAGTGACAAGTGCTCGCCAGGTGGTCTGAGAAATCAACAAACTCGACTTTGAACTGTATTATATATGTACTTGATGCCCGGAGGGAGCAATGAGAGGGACGATCGTGATTATACAAAATCACAAACAAATTCAATTTAAATCATTAACATTTGTTCATACATGTGTTTCAAACAGTTGTAAATCTCAAGAGAATAATTCTTTTTCCTTCTGTTTCAAATTGGAGTTGTCCTTTGGGAAAAATAGTTTAGAAAAAAAAACACAACAAAAAATAGGGTGTTTCGAAAAATTCACTTTCACTTTAGTCTTTTTTTTTTCTTTTTTAGGTGCTCATTAATTATGTAGTGATGAAAAGGAGGAGTGTTCATGAAGAATTTATTTTATTCCTATGAGATTAAGCTGCATTGAATTGATATATGTTTGCTACATTGTGGCACTGTAAAATTAATTGGTATCCATAATGTAAAATGAAAAATTGTATAATTAACAATATGTAACCTTTTTTTTTTTTTTTTTCTTAAGATGTAATAATCAAATATATTAATTCTGTACATGTAATTTTTACATGTCATCATTCATGATTCAATAAGTTTCATAATAATATTTAGAATTCTATTCAATAATCTAATTTGTATTAAAAAAAAATCGAATGAACTTTGTTTTCAATTCAAATAAAATTGCTAACGTATATAAGTTGAATGAAAAATTAATTCAACATTGAAATGACATCTACAAATAAAGCACATTGATAATCTTCATGTTCACATACATATTTATAAATAAATAAATAAGAAAAAAAACATGTCTACATATATACATGAGACGTCGAGTGTTGTATTATCCCATACAGAATATCCACAGGGTTGCCTCATTCCATCCGCGTTATTCCACATTCTTCCCACACGTGTTAAAACACATGCATTCAACATATATACATTTTATACATATATTCAATGTAAGGAGTATAAACCGCGTGCGCGGATGCCTGCTCCTGATACGCTTCACTACCGTGGCCATTCCATTTATGGGGCAGAGAGCATCCAAACCGTTTACGGGATAGCCCCATTACCAGGAAGGCGTATAAGCGAGCGGCAGTAGTGTAATGACGTGGCTTGAACACATACTATATACAGACAAAGTGTAGCAGAGTTGAAACAATATGAGGAAAAGAGAAACAAGAAGAATTTTGTGTAAGAGAGAAAATGATGACTTGGTAATTGCTCAGGTATTACTTCTGACATTACGAACTTTAGTGCCAAGTCCAATGTATTTTCAAGTGCAACAATGAGACACCAAGTTGGTTTGTTTGACAGGTGTGTTTATGATATTGATGATGATGTGAAGGGGAGTAAAAAGAAAAAAAAAAGCAATTTGCACCTGTGTATATTGATAAATGAAAATGAAGAAAATAGGATAGATAAAATGATTGTATTGAATGGATAAATAGAGCATCGTGTCAATTGTTTTGTTTACGACTTGAAAGTGATAGCTGAGTGAAGATTCTTGAAGGAAAATGATTTGTTCTACTTTTACAACATGAAATTATTGATACTTGAGAGAGGCGAATGTGAAATAGATGGACAAAGCCACAACTGTTCGTGCGAGACGTATTGATATACCCAAGTCTTGTATTTATTCTGTATGTATGTGTATGGCTAGATTTATTTATTTATTTATTTATTTATCTATGTGTATATGCGTTCGTTGGTGCGAGATAGGGTGGGGTTCACTCTTCGCGCCTCGTCGACGCGTCCGAGTCCTCGGGTTTTACTTTCTAAGTCCGCCTCCTGTTTCTCGTTTGTGTGTGTTTGAATGACGATAAACGAGTCTGATCCTGCAGATGAAAAATTTATCGTGTCACCTTTTTTTATTATGTTGTTCAATGATATTCTAGTGGTATAAATTATTTGATTTATTAGTTAAAGGAATTTAATTAGGGTTGAGATTATTTGTGTTTCTCCTTCTTTATTTTTTAATCACTTCCTTCGTCCATTTCTTTCAAGATTGACCCTGAAACGATAAATTCACTATCACAACTTTCTTCAATATCATATCTATGCAATCATTCAATATTTATTACAACGATCAATAATTTTTTATTCATATTCAGCTCTTGATAAAAGAATAAATATTCTCAAAAAATATTAAAACTTTATATTGCTAAATTTTGCGGTTAATAACACAAATAGAATTTTTAATGTCATATCAAAAATTCGCTATAACTCTTTCTGTTAAATTTCTCCCAATAAATTCATTTTATAAATCCTATATGCAAACTTTCCAAGTTCTACTCCTTTTTCTCATATACATTTACAAATAACGACAACCAACTGATTCTGAAAATGGAAAAAAATTACGGTAACATTTTATTCAACATCACACTATCTTTCCTTATTATTGCAACAGACAAAAAAAAATGAATAATCACAAATAAATGAAGAAAAAAGACCAGAATTGTAACGCGCTCATTCTCCCTTTCGTTTCCTTTCATATCAGGATCTGTCTATATATTTATGTCTCATGCTAACATCAGAAGATTCTTCTCTCTATTGCTCTCATCATTTCAACGTATCGGGTTCGACTTGTTGCACTACCTCAACACGAACACATGTGTTTTCATATATGTATTTTAACGTCTCGTTTACATACACATGTCTATTCGCAACACATTCACACACATATTTATAATCTGTATGTGTAATAGTGGAGACCACGCCAGGGTGGGGCTCTCGTATCTAACACGGCGTTTTCAGTTTCACTTTCTAAGTCTCCCTCTTCGCTCTTCAATCCCGTTGCGACTGCTATACTATTTGTATATATGTATTTATGGATGGATAAATATATGTGTGTGAATATTGAAAGTGTAGTAGTGCGGTCGAGGCGAGCCACCCCGCCCTGCAGATGCCATGCGCTTCGGATCAACGGATGCAGCGATCTACAACAATCTACCAAGAAAATCTAACTGCGAATTTTAATAAAGAATTTTTTACAGTCCTTGAACTAATGTAAAATTAAATAACAGGGATGATTTTTGATTAGCGAAGATATAAACAAATTCAATGTCGTTTAAATTCTGAAAAAATCGTAAGTCGTTAGAAAATGTTGAAGAGTTATTAAATATTCACTAAGTTTTCCCTTTCGTGATTTTTGGTATTCAAGTCATTGATTTAAATAAAATTCACTGCACTCTCAATAAATCTTCTTCGTTTACAGTTCAATTTTAGTTCCCACAATCTGTTTACCTATTTACAAATTATAAGTACATTGAAAATTATATATGTCCATAAACAAATGTATGCGAAACAGAAATTATAAAAATATTTTATACCAACAATTTAAAATTTTTTGTTTTTGCGTTAAAAGAATAATAACACACCCTTTAATGCTCTCGAAATTCTCACTCATTTGAAATTATAAATGTTTTATATGCTGATTTGCGGTTTACATATATGCAAGAAAATAATATTAGAGATATTCCTCATTAAGGAAAGTAATTAAGAATAATTTCCCGCATTTAGAAGAGATGGAAAGCGAATAAGGATATAAAGTGGGGTAAGAGAGACGTTATATATGTAAATACTTTATCTTCAAGCTTCATGTTCCATGTATATAAATTGTATGGACCCAACATAACGATTTATTTTACCAATGCAGTGCGGATCGTTAATTGGATCGATGTTTTACTTGTTAGTAACTTTCTTTATACATCGGGGCAGAGGTGACAATTGAATATCTCTCGGGCTGTCCCACGCGCAAAATTTATTCGTCGTTGAATTTATATTTATGTTTGCCCTTTTCATTGCGCACAAACGACAAAACATGAGAGTATCCCAAAACTTCTTTATTATATAAACATTTTATTCACAATTATTCAATTCCAATTATTCTTTTGATAATAATTAGTTTATCTTCAATTGCTCTACAAATTTATAAAATTCTCACTAATTTTCTTCGCTCGATTAAATAATCAACGACATTGACAAGTGTCGGCGTTGTATTTCAATTCGATTTTTTTATTAACAATTTTTATATTAAAATATTTAATTTGTTATTCAGTCTTTTATAAAGTACTGGAACTATTTCAAGCATAAAAATGATATCAAGTAAGAAATCTCGATGTCCAATGCATTTTGACCTTTATCGTGACGTGATTGTGTAATAGAAGTATTATTGAATAATTATAACGATATGCAATAGGTAATATATGGGTCGTATATAAAGGGCAACAGAAGCGATCAATCACAGGGACGAAACCGTTAAATTTATTATATCTATCCGAAGAGATAGAACTGACTTGTCATGCACACCGCGGCGGTAGCCCAATTTGAAGACACGTCTGTTAGTTTCGAATTTTTCATTTGTCTATGACAACATTGGCGTCATGTCATGGTGAACAATTTCGAATGATACTCAATAGAGCATGGTACCATGTCATTGATCACCAATTTATATTGGTATGTTTTTTAAATATATGCAAGTTGAATCAAAAAGATTTCGCTTTCATTTTTTTTTCTTCTACTATATTATCTGACTTTTCTTCTTATTTTCAATCCTTTTTATTTATCCGTGTGTTCACAAGCTGTCATGTGATCTTATCGTAACAATATTTCAATAAACATAAAATAATTCATAAATAAATTGGTATGTTTGTGCATTTAGAATTCTTTTATGACTAATTTGATTCACGAATAATATTTTTTTATATTCATTGCTGCTTGGAGTGGAATAAAAATGAAAAAGAGTATGAAAATGGTGGAAGTGCGTGTGTTTGCACACGCACTTCAGTCTTCCGCCTACTGCAATTGGTTGAAATCGATCGTCATCAATCGTATTTGCGCCTACATGAAGCAATGCAGAACTCGTTCAAGTGCGATGAACCCACGAAATCAGGTTCGCTTGGTTTGTCCATTTCTATATTCTATACAGTTACTGTGTTGTCATGACACAGAAGAAGAATGAATGAAGAATTGAGTGAAGAAAGACGTGGAAAAAAAAAATTGGATCTGTTATGGAATTGTTTTTGTGTGGGCGAGCGAGACTTGAAAATCACATTAAATCATCAGACAATTTTTTTTTTTTGCAGCATTGGTAGATTAAATTTTTTTCTTCGTTTTTGTATATATCTTATTAACTTTTTATTTATTTCAATGTTTAGATATATGCCGGAAGTGGACGAGATTATTGGCAAAAAGCAGGAGTTTGCCAGGAAGGCCTTTCGAATAAGATTGACGCGCGAGGTACGTCCGTTCCGTACATAATGATTCCAAGAAATTAGGCATCATTAACGTGAGTTTCAATTTCCGTCGGGGCGTAGGTGAAGACGTGCGATCAGGGGGAAATAAAATGAGAGAGTTTGCTTTCACGGTTCTTTTGCATCATTGAAAAAATGTTTAAACTTGAATTTGTAGTTTAACTGTACTTGGTTTGTAATTTTTTGGAGAAAATTGCAAATCAGATTGCAGGAATTGGAAATGAAAAAAAATTGGGTTGATTAAATTGAGAATTATTTTATATTGGATATTAATAATACTCTGATGAGGCTTATGGAATTTATTTATACAATTTGAATCCATCTAAGATTCTATGAGTTGAGAGAGGCCTTCGAAAATTCAGAAAATAACAATAAACTTTCAAAGTAATAAAACTGTTAAAAAACCGTATCACAATTTAATTTCAAATAGTTCCAACCTATATTTATAACTGTAATTCGTCCTACGTTTCATTTTTTTTCCAGTAAACCACACAAATTCCTGTTGATGTGTATTCAACAAAAGAATAAACAACAAATCATCCAACGTACAAATTCCTTCTTTGTTTATTCTAAACTGCCAACTCATTCTAAACGTACTTTGGCCCTGACGTTCAACATTCAATGCATTTGAAGACACAAAAAGAATCAAGAAAGATTTATACAGAAAGAAAACAAAATGACTATGAAGAAAAACGAGTGTCACAGTCATCATCAAATCGGGATACATTAGATCATCAAAATTACCTTAAACTGAATCGTGTATAGACAACGAGCATGAGCATACAATGCCATCTTGACACCTGGGCTTTGATGATGCATAAGTCTGTAAATGGTAATACACACTTCCTACATTAGAATTTAATTGCTCCCAAGTAGAAACCATATAGAAATGATATAAAACATAAAATAATCCATAGAAAATGTGTTTGTTCTCAATTTGAAAAATATTATGGTCAGTAAGGTTTCCAAAAGTAGTGTGTCATCTTATTCAATAAGATTGCTATCTCATCATTTAACGGTGAACACATCAGCGTTGAGTAAAAATGTAGTTTCACATGGCCACCAACATGCACATAGCTTTGTACATAATTACCAATTACAGAAGCATCCAAGTGAATTGTTGGTCTCATGATAAATTATAAAGAATAACATTTCTCGTCTTGGATGTTGTCTAACCCTTTGAACTCAAAGTATTTTACTGAAAAATTCCAGGTAACTATCAGGTACCAGCTTGGAATATTTTTTTATATATTCAGATATTTTTATACATTCACAAGTTGACAACAGACTTTTTTTTTTCGTTTTGTTATCTTTATAGTTAATGAGCGTGACTAACTGCTGGTTTGGTGTTCCATTTCCTATCCCAGGAGTCTCTCCTATTGACATATCCTCGCATATAAAATAATTCACATCAATTGACATTAATTCTTTTAATGAAGAATGGAATAATGTTGTGGTTTTTAGATGATTCGAGAGTTGAGTTTTAACATTATGAAACAATAATGTCTGAATAATGTGAAATGAAGATTTTTTTTATTCATCATTATGAATAATGAAGAAGTAATGTGAATTTGAAACGAGTTCATAAATGATTTCACGTCTTTCCATGAAATACAAAATGGATTTCTTATGATTCTAAGAATCTGAAAAAAATTCCAAGTTACAGTCAAACATATTGACTAACTAACAACATAATTCATTCACTCAAAAAAAAATTCATTGCGTCATAAAATCATCAGTAAAATATTCCAATCAATCAAACATCAAGAAATATCATAAAAATATGGAATTGATACTTTCAAATATTACTCAATTCAAATTAAAATAAAATCTTTAGCAAAATCTTCAAGCTGTCATATACTAAAATCATAATCTCTACATAGATCTTAACTTAATCATTCGCACATTTTCATATTCAAAGACTTCTAATGAAACCTATCGCGATCTTCAAGCCATCACGAATAAATCTGTATAAACAACCACACTAAATACACACACATACAAATGCATTTCCCTGACGACATAAGCGAGTGTATGTTAATATAAAAAAGAACAAACTTGCATAGAGAGCTGGTCTTTATACCACAACACTCCACCATTGCGAAATGCCAGGACGCACATCTATTAATACTGATAGTCGGGTGGCTTATCGTATGTTGGTGTGGGTGTTATCAAAGCAGGGCGTGTCGAGCGGCAGCGCGGAAAGCGGCTCCGAATGTGAGTGTGCGCTATAGATTGCGGCGACCGGCTGCCGCCACCGCCATGCACCGCGAAAGAGCAACGTGACTGTCAGCCTCCGCACGAGGCGATCCGGATCCGTTCCGTTTCGTTATTTCCCTCTTGCTACATTCGTATATATAATATTTGTATATATCTGCGTATTATATATTTGAATGTATGTATGGAGTGTGTTCTTTTCTGTTGCTGTTTGGTGCAGCACCGTGAAATTCTCTTGGGACAAAAACCACACCGCCAGGTTATCGGGATAACCTCCTCGCGCATTCACCTTTCTGATGAAATAAAATGCATAAATGTATGTACATGTATACATGAACAACATCTAAGTATTTATTTTGTATTTGTGTGTGTCTGTGTGTTTGTGTGTATGGATAGCTGTTAAAATCCTGCGGCCAACCACCCTGATGTGTCGACAATGTCGACAGATATCCATTGCAAAGAAAAAACAAGTTGTTGGGTGTTATGTAAAAAGTTTTATAAGAGATTTATGGATCCATGTGTGAAGAATTGGAATGGAGTAATTTTTAAGAGTCTTGGACGGATGAATATTATTTTTGATGATAGGAAGTGAGAGGAGAGAAAAAAAAAAGATTAAAGAATGGAGATTGCGATTCAAAAGATGCAGGGGATATTTAATGAATGGAAAAGTGAATTTATTTGTTTGATTTATTTTGCGTGAAGGAATATTTGAACTTCAGATATTTTCAACCTTCTGTACATACATTGTATTGTATTATATTATATAATGAATGAATAAATTCACATTGTAAGAGAAAGAGAAATATATTTATTGATCGAGAATAAAAGAGGAATATTATTGTGAGTCATAAATGCACATGAACTTTATTTAGCGGATAAAAAAAATCTGAGAAGTAAGTTGAAAATGAAAATTTATGGATCAATGAAAGAAAAAAGAAAATAAAAATACGAAGATGAAAAGCCTAAGTAATAATAAGAAAAAATTTGATGCTGAATTGAATTGTTCTATCAATTCTACATGCGAATAAAAATTACAGAAAAAAAAAGAAACTAAAATGAAAAGAATGTAAATAAAAAATGAAATAAAGAGGGTGGGACTACACATCAGACACACACTCACATGCATCCATTAAACCCAAGCCACATATTAAACGTGGGTTAAAATGTACTCACTAACGCGTTACATAATACGCGAATAATTATGCAGATCGCGGTATCTCACCGCTAACATTTACCTTTAGCCCGCACTGAATCACAATGAACGCGGGGAAAAGGGTGTACGGAACTGCATCGTCGATTGGGTCACGCACATGTAAATACCTGTATATACATACAAACATACCTACCATCTACAAAGACGATGAACAAATACATTTACCAAGTTGGGATCACTTAGTAAATCTTACATTGGTATTTGCCGGAAGATTATTCCTGACACTATCCCAACTTGTTTGTACTACGTACATGAAACTATTTATATTTAATGCATAGACATAATAAACTATTGAACGAGACTCGATGGTGGTTGGACGCAGGATCAAACACACACGGTCCTAGTCGATTGCCTGTAGAAAGTCCGCCCACCGACGTGACACAATCTCTGTCGCTTCTCGCCACGAGATCGAACGATGAAAATGTCTCAGATATCATACGGTAACATTGTGAAACAATAATTCAAACCTCCAGTCTTCACTATCTCAATACACTCATACACATTTGCTACTTATATTTATCGATGCTCAATACATATGTACAAATATATTACATGATACTTTCGGTACATTATACCAAAGTCTATCTCAACATCAAGGCCGTCAGTCATCATTCAAAAATATATTAGACAATCAAATGCGCACGTGCGTTGTATTATGAGAAAGCGAAAGTGTGGATCGTTGCTGGTTGTGTGTGTCTGGTCGGAAGTGAATAGTCTTGGAGATATATAAAATCGTTGCGTAACATATTTGTCCGCAAGCTCTCGAACGCGTCGCAACTTGTCCGTGAAGTAGGTGCACTCTTGTAACATATTAGGAATATGATCTGATACATATATCGGCATCGTTTGTATCATTTTTTTTCTTGCTTTGGTATATGTTTTATGTAGTTGAGATATTGTAAAGTTTAGTGTAGAACCGAAAGCGCATATTGGGTGTAGGCGGGTTATATTGCGCTCTCGACTCGCGAAGCGGTAAAGGAATTTAGCCTTATAAATCAGCAACATGACTTCGCGCCACGCCACACCTTTCCCTTCTTGGGGCAATCACGAGTCGTCACCGGTATCGGCAACATCCCCGCGTCGACTTGTTTTATATCTGTATGTATATGTATATGTTTTTATTTATATAGATATATATTTTGCTTTTGGCTTGTCCAAGTGAGTATGGTTATGTAGACGGTATTATATTGTTGCGCGGTGAACTGTGGCCATGTACACAGGACGATACCCAAATGCTCGGTTACGTGATGCGCCGTAGGGCCCTCTTTCGTAAAACTTTATATTGAAGACGAAATGTAAAAAGAACAAAATAAATTGTTGATGTTGTTGTTGTTGGTTTATTTTTATTTTATTTATTTGTTTTCTTGAACGAGGATAAGACGCGCAAAGTTCACGCGCGAATGTTCCGACAAGAGAGCAAATTCCTTTCCCAGGAACACCCCGAGAATTTATTTATGTTTGTATTTGGATTAAATATATATTTGTGTGGAGAGAGTTGATGGATTGGGGTTTGGAATATTGGTGAAATTGTCAGGAAGATTGTGAAGGAGAATGTGAATTATTGTTGAAGGAAGAAGTTGATGGTTTGGAGTTAGTTGTGGAAAGTTTTGTTTTGGAATTATTTTGACAATTAAGGTTGGATGGATTTAATTTTAATGCTGCTTTCGAATCTAAATTACATTTCGTTTAAATTGAATTATTGAAACATTCTGTAATATTTTTGCATTTATTTATCCCCCGGGATCATCTTTGATTCGTCAATAAAAATGGCGATTGTAATTGAAGCAAGAAAAATGAAAATTCGAATATCTACATTCATACATTCATCAAGATTTTTTATTTGTCCTCCTATAGATTTTTATCAATTGTCATGTTCATATACATGAAATAAATATATTCAAGTTATACATAAATGCGCCATTAATGCAAATTGATTTACAATTAATGAATATATTCGTGATTGGATCAGGCTCAATCAAAATTCCAAATTGAACCCCCATCACAACCACAGCATTCCAATGCAACAAAATATTTTCTTTCGATCATTTGATCCAGATAAAATAACGTCAATGGACAATGAAATTGACTATCGAGAAAGAAACTTCTCAACAAGACCGTAAATCTTTTTGATTTGATGAGAACACGCGCGTTACATGGCTGTGCTCGTATCGTCGCGCCTCAACGTGATGTGTAGTGGAGTAAGAGAGGAATTGAAATGAGAACAACAACCAACAGAATCAACGATGTATATAAAGAGATAATACATATTAATGTCTAATGAGTTGTTGAAGTGAACAGACATAAAAAATACAAAACGCAACAGTTATTTGCATATTCTTAGTCACGAATCATTTTTTATTCTTCAATTTATTGTCTCTTTTGTTTCTTTTTTTTATTTCAACTGTCTGCGATTTCTAATTTGTAGATTTAGTTGGATGCATATAGTGAAGGTACTTAAAATGAGAGCGTGCCCCGAAGCAAACATCAAAATGCGAAACGACGCCGCGGTCATTTTGAATTGAAATAGAGTTGCACAACGTGCACGCGCGATTAGTTCGACTGATGATGGAGAGAAAATAAAATAAAGAAATTAAAAAAAATTTGAACGAAAATAATAAATAAATAAATAGAGAATATATAAATGGTTTGTTTTGATAAATTGACTTTAATTCATCAACATCTATTTTTATCGAATCCGCCAGTCATTGGTTTGCGTCGCAGCGGGCATCGAGAGATTGGTATAAATATCCGCACAATTACCTGTATTATATATATATATGTAAACTTCACTGTATTGTGTCTGTTCGTGTAATTTATAAATTCTTGTAGTGAATTGGATGATGATAAAAGAAAAAATAGATCTACAGATTTATTGTAAGAGAAAATGTGAGTAATGCAAGAAGAGCCTTTTATCGTGCTACCGAATCATTGATAATATATTTGTATATGGATAACACTGACAATAGGAATTTATTCTACATATTGTACTGCATTTTCTTTAGTTTGTATCATTAATAATATTTCTGTTGATATACAAACTTTCATTAATCATCGACATGCGCGCGTGTTTTATATTTATAATGTATATGCAGACTGGACACGTGCTACGATATGAAGACTGGTGTTTCACTGAGAGTTAAATGAATCTCGAGGATCTGTTACGCAAATATGCATTTACGATATTCTCAGAAGGAAAAAAAATTTATTGGATTGATTCAGAGTCATATAATTGTAATTTAGAAATGGAAAAAAATTCTTTACAACAATAAATTGGATTGAATAAAATTTTTTTGATTCATTAAACTTTTTATTTTTGATATGAAATGAATCAACTTTATTTTTTGAAGATCAGGTGAATTAAGTGTTGAAATTCAGTAGCTTAAAATGTGAAGAATATTATTTATGTTTATTAAAAAAATTTTGACGTTAATCAGATTAAGAAGTAATGGGAGAAGAATTTTCCTGCTGTTTTTTCATTATTCCAATACAGTAGTTATAACGGATTGTTCACAGTTTGTCGACAACTACAGATTTCATCTTAAGTTAATGCTACTCATCATCTCTGATAGTGCATGAACATCTAGAAAAAAAAATTATTCCATCTTGATTAGAAACTTGGATATGATTCAGGATATAGACGAATTCGATATTGGGTCATATTTGAAGATTAATTTCCAACCTGAATTTGGATTTCAAATTAAAATTATTCTTGAACATTAATCGAACCTCAAATCTGTCATTTTAATTGAATTCATTCTTCATTTAATTTCAATATCAAAATGTCATCAAATAACATTCATGAAACATTTGATCCGAATCATTTTTATTTCATGTACGATAATAACTACTGTCCCTTTCTCTCCGCCTTCAATATAAAGAGAACAATTTGAAAGTTAATAAATGATAAAATGTCAACGATATAAAAAAAAAGGGAAAATCAAAAATGAATAACATGATTTCTTATCGTATTTTCTGTCTCTTGAAATTCTTCATTTTCAATGTCACAACACAACATTACAATTTCTCTAAAGATATTAGAGCGTGGGTAATATTAAATTCCAACCTAATTAATATCCAATATGAGCACTTGAGTTGTCCAGTCAATAGACATATCTTGGATTCATCCAACTGATGATGAAGGTGTCTATATATCACCCACTCACGTCCATCTCATTCAATGGCAAATCATTCGGCGGAGGAATGAATGACGACACTGTATGAGCCTTGATGGATTATACCACGCCTTTCCCAGCCCAGGGGCATCGAGCATTAGAATCATCCACACCAAAAAAAAGCAAGGAAAAAAATCATCTATAAAAAAAATAAACTCAAAAAAAAAATCCATCGTTTGAACTATTTAGACCTTGATGGTTCCTATATAACAGATCCGACAGATCCATGATTTATGCAATTATCTCCTGTTTTTTTTCTATTCAAAACATCATCGATATTATAATTTATATAACTGAATAATAATTTTATTGGTAGGAAGATCCGGAACACCTTGGGAAGAGCGTCAATCGGATGTTCATATCGCTGTTAATACATAAATATTTATTATGTATATAAATTGAATGATGTGGACTAGTTAACGCGCTACAAAACACCAAACGCACACATATAAAATTATAATATTGTGTATGAATACATGTAAGCCAACAAGGTGAATTAGCATGCCAAGATGATTTCTCACACGTCATAGAGATGACTGCAATACGATTCCAATTAGATATGACCTCGATGCCCTCGAACATTTTATAATGATATATAAATTTATATAATTCCATATAGTTCATATTGAAAGAATAACAACAGCAAAAAAATAAAACAATCAACAATATTTATGAATTAAGTAAAGATCTTCTATTCGATGCAAGAATAAATTGCACTAATATACAATTCTACTTATCACTGTACATTCAAAGTAGACATTTATCTTTTCATGTTTATATATTAACGACGCAATTATTTTTACCGACGACATTATTGTGGGTGCGACGCAACAAATGAGACCTTCAAGATCATCGCGATTGAGAATTGGCATTCGTATATGTACCAATTAAAAATCATTCTTCACTTTGTTAATAAAATATTTATATATATAAATAACAGTTACGATTCATTATAATGTCATGCATTCTAAGTTATCATGTGAATAGTATAAATATTAATGATGAGTGAGGGAAGATCGATTTCCGCCGATTAGTTTCATTTGTATAATAGGAAGATAATAATATGGTTTGTTGTAACGTAGGTAGAAGACTTCATCTCATCTCTTTCTCTCTCAATATCTTTTGCTCATGTACACTCACAATTTCTCTCTTTATTCAGAATATATTCAGATGAAAAAATAATGATGAAAGTATTATAAATAGAAGAAGAAATAAAAATTTATTTAATAACTAATGGTTCATTGTGGAATTTTACTTATCCAAACTGTCTCGACATGTTTTACATAGATGTCAAAATGGATAAATATCACTTAATGAATCGTCATGCAATCAAATCAAAATGTGACCTATACGAGTATTTATATTGGAATGTTTAAAATTAGATCACATTGATTCTGTATAAGCAACGAAATGAAAAGGATGATGAGGATTTTTTTTTGTCTGGATGATTTGCTTTCTCTTGAAGGTAATTCTATCATGCGGGATTGTGTTTCGTGGGTGTGTGAGAACGACCTGGTTGAATTAGACAACAAAATGATATATTATTATTCATAATTAATAATACACTGATTAATCTAAGGATATATATAACGATTTGATAATTATCATTTCGTTGATTTAATAATGATAAACGTTCGAATTATAGATTGAGGTCAAATTTTATTTTTAATTATTTTTGTGGGATGTATTTATTCAATAGTCCATCAGACTGTTTTTATTTCCAATGTTCATGTCATTTCCAAAATATAATGGGCGAGTTTAATTAAAATTATGTAACAGTTGACTGATACATAAAACCATGAACTTTTCTATTCGCCAATGTTTGAAAGAAAATTCTTCATATGATAATGTTCCATGAATATCAAAATCGTTCACTTATTACAAAACATTATTTTCTTTAGCACGAAAAAAATAAAACCAAGATAAAAGTAATGAGAAATAGAAGTGGACAAAATTGTAACTCTATGTCGGAAGAGGTGAAGAACGAGGTCAATTTACCAAGTTAACTGATAAAAATAAAGTACAAGCATAAACAGGATGAATAGTCCTTGTTGTCATTCCAACACTCTTCACTCTTGCATACCCTCTGATGCCTACTTCAGGAGTTGTCGATGTTTATCGTATGTATAAGAGCATAAAAGCATAGTACAGTACCTAGTGTCTAGGCGTGTCCTCATCAGGATGGCCTTTCTTATCACGATAAGTCGAGGACATCATCGTGTTGAGCAACCGTCGACTCCACCCACTCATCGAGAGCTTGATCTGCATGGCACCATCATACAATTGTGCTTGGCAATGTGGTCTTTTCATCACTCATCTTTCTGTTAACTTGTCGTCTTGCATCTACGAGTTTATCTTAGAAAATGAATCGTTTGAATTAGAATTGGATTTTGGGTTAGAACACATTTAGATTATCTTTTAGATATTTTGTTGGATATTTTTGTTGTTTGATTTAGATATTGGAATCAGTCGTGATGTTTAGAATGATAAGCATTCGTGTACACAATAAATATCTGTCATCACAAATTTATTTTGTTACAATAAAGTTGTCTCATCAAAAATTTACAGAATTTAAAATAGAATTCAACTCCTATTATATTAATATTATGCTTCACTCACTGACATTCGACAATTGAAAATTGCTCCATCGTAAATAAATAAACAAATTAAGGAAGAAATAAAATTGTATTTATTTTCCAACAATATTTATTCCACTACAACTTTTCATAATGATATAAAATATAAATACTGAAAAAAAAAATACGTTGCACTTTTCACCATTTTAATATTTCTAAACATAAACTAAGCAATTTCAATATTTCAAACATAAATAACCAAATGCATTAGATAAGTTTTATTAACTGCAAAAGATAAAATAAAGAAGCTATTCACTATAAAACCACCATGATATGATATAACATAAACAAAAAAGTAACAAAGAAAATAAAATTTACAACAAACACCGGAAAACATATTATTTATGACAAAAGGAAATGAGAAAGGATCATATTACAACAATCAAATAACCCATAAACAATCATACAAAATAACAAAAAATAAATAAACAAAATAAAATCTGTATATCAACTCACAGCAGACACAAGTTATAAAACAGATATAAAACAAACAAACAAAAAGTAAAAATACTTTAAAAATAAAAAGTAAAGCACGTGTTATATATATATACATATATAAAATTCTGCCACGATGGAAGTTGGAAATGAAGGCGCGAGCGGAGACAGTTTTGTAGAGTCGTTTAGAAAGTGCCGCAGAGAGATATAATCCGATAATCTTTCAGGACTCGCCGCGAACAAATGTGTCAGATTGTTCATATATACAAGAGAGAAAATAATTATCCATGACTAAATAGAGCATCAAATAATGACTTTTATCATTATATCTGTAACACAGACAGTCCTCAATAAATTTATTATACATAAACTCTAAAATAAATAAATAAATGTTCTCCCAACTCTTCAACATCAACGTCACAAATAAATATGGACAGCGAAGCGAAAGAAAATGACTAAAAAAAATCAAACTAAAGGAATAAAAAAACAACAAAACAAAACAAGGATGTAGAATATAACTTTTCCCCTCGGTACATTGGAAAATGGATGTATTTCACATACACATGCAGTTACGCGCACGGAGAACGGTCGAGAGAGATAAAACCACGAGCATAAGCATCGCTATGTGTGGGTCCAGTCGCCCTTGCCGAGGAGCCTGAGGCACGGGCGTGGGCCTTTCACTCCTGCCATCCGCATCGCTTCACGGATATATACGGATTTATATACGAGTGCACATACATAATATTACACATACAAATACGTATAACACAACCATGACCATATATACATATGGGTTTTAGTGTAAGAATACATATTGTATATCGATTGGCTGAGACCTCATTCGTTTCGCTGCTGCTCCATCAACAGTGGCACTCAAATTTCTTCTGCTTATTTTCTTATACATATATATATATATATATATGTATTGTTATTATTATTCTTTATACGGAAAGTTGCATATGGAAGACGAGTAAAGATTTACGAGCACATGAAACACAATGGAAATAATGATAAAGTATGGTATGATATATTTAATATAGATATTTTATTCACATTATGAGAGATGCGATGCAAAATAGTTTATTTGATAAAGTGAAATAACGTCACAGGAATTATAAAGGAATAATGCCGGTGGCACATTGGTGTGGCCAATTCTTCACGGACAGTGCCTCGAATCGGTTACGATTTTTATCTTCAACCTAAAGTTGCGCCATCAAGAATCGCTTGTGCTCAATTGATCAATCCCTGGGCGTACTGCGCGATGATTTACTTTCACTTTGTCAATATATACACACGAAAAATCTCTTTATTATCGCGTTGGGTTTGTAAGAAAATATAGAACAAGTGGATTTGAAATTTATCAAAATGAATTATGTCATTTATTTATTTATTTTTTTTTCGTTTCATTTTAGTAATGATTTTTATTATTTTGCTTTGTATTTTTCATAATGGGATTTTGTTCAAGACAAAAATTCAATTTATGACCTTCGATTAATCACGAATATTATATATAGATGGGGGATAGAGAGAGATCGCGTACGGGCGATTGCAGTGCTAAACACTGGACGATTATACGAGCTATTATGTTGCAGCCATGAGAGAGAGTACTCTATACCTACTGCATTGGTAACGACGGGCGGGACGATAGATATTGCTTATTAACTTTGTTTGTCCGAGAGAGTTTATCCCGCTCGGAGGACTAACGGGCCGGGTGTTAGTATCGTATGTGTATGTATATTCTTTATATTTATATATTTATTTATATATATATATATGTGTGTGCATGTGGATGTGTGTTTATATATGTGTAGATACGCTGGGCACAACGTACGACCGGTTGCACCAATGCGCTATCTCGCTGTGGATAATCGGCTAATACCGATCGGCCCCAGTACAGTTAGTCGTATATAAATATATTCCATGGTACATGCTCCGATTTATCTTTCAATAAATCACTGGAATGCACCAATACCCAAGCGCGAAACATCGTGCCAGATCCTTTGGTTGGGCGCGACTCTTCTTGGAAGCCATACGCATTTTATTATTAGGCAAATGTTTATGTGGGATTTTTATTTGGGAGAAAATGATCTTGGGGTGGATGAGTTTTGGTTTTTTTATTTGTGATGCAAGAAATGGATTTGGAATAATTTAGGTTGAGAATGTTGGGTTAATATTAATGTTGAATTTATTTATTTGTTGAGGCAGAGTAAAATATTGTGCTATCTTCATTTTATTTTGTTTTTTTTTATTTTCCTGTACAAGAATTTATACACGTGCAAACACTTGTAAAGATAAATTCCAAAAAAATAGAGGAAATAAACAAATTGACCGACACTCGTTGTGCTTGAAAAATTTTTGCGAAAGTTCGATCTGTCTCGAGGACAATATCACTTGCAGTAATTTTTCTTCATTTTTTGTTTTACATGAAGGTCGTATCAATTGAGGGACGATTTTACCCACACGTCAACGCGCACACAATCTTCAAGGCAATTCGCAATGTCCAATGTATTTACCCGTTACAACCATATACCTATCGCAAGTCTTCGAAACAGCCACAGTGTTATAAAAATCTTTTGAAACCTGAAGAAAAAGTTGAAAAACTGGATTATGCATGTACAGGTTGGTTATTCATTGTTGCTCTTTGTATATAAATCACTGAGAACAGTAAAAAGGAAAAAATGTAGTACAGAAAATGGAGAAAAAAGAAAAGAACTAAAACGAGAGAAAAAAAAAATTGTCGACTCATTACACTCAATATGTTAACGCGCACATACGCGACGCACATTTAATATTTTGCCATATCTTTTATAAACATTAAGTAAAATGATTGCACCGCGGCGTGTGTGGTATCAGAGAGCGAAAGGCGAATACGCCACACCTGATCTCGCATAATTTTTATAATCTATATATAATAAATTAACATCCACCATGAGTCATATATTAATCGTGAATGTAATCAAAAAGGACTGAAAGTTGTTTCATGAGTGAATTAAATAATAATTTGAAACGACACCGACAATTTTTTCGTATTACAGAATGGAATATATAAAAATGAAATAACAATAATACAGTGCCATATATATACATATTTTACAAGGAATAAATACTATAAACATTTATTTTACTCATTCTTTCTCTATGTGTTTAAAAAGTATCAAATACACAGTGCAAGTTGTATATACAAAACATGAAGAAAATACATTGAAGCATGGACAGCACGCGGCGAGACGCGTTTTAAACGCCCACACGTGGACAAAACGTATATGCACTTATACCCCCAGTGAGACACTATTTATATATTCCACCATCAGGCAAAAACAGTAAATCATTGGTATGATGAATATATGACTTTATTTATTTATATTCAAACTCGAAGAATTTTTATTTGTTAATTTTTTATCAGAATCAAAAAAATTGTTCAGTGCTGAAAACGTTTTGAATAGAGGCAAAATGACAAAGACTAAGCAAAAATATTTCTTGCACGAGTACAAATAAAAATATTAGATACATTCGACAGGTAATTTAACAACATAAACAAAAAAAAAAATCATCATTCCACCATGACTAAACCCTCAAAACAAATGGCCATTAAAACCCAAACTATTTTCCTCTTTCAAAAAAGAAATTCTTTTGATAAATTCACATGAATATTCCTATCACAACCAAAGATCAACTGCACAACATAAATGAAAGAATACGCAGCGAATATTTATGAAAAGAACAAAAATAAATGAAGAAATAAATGGGGAAAAAATATCGAGCAAAAAAATGATAGGACAGATACATATAAACAGAGAAAGGAGAGGCGCTCGCCAGGCGCCGTGGGCAGAAAAGGTGAATTTACAAAGGTAATGGATTGCGACCCCTCTCGTGCCATTCTATATAACATACACCTTTATATACACTTCATACCTATATCTACATAATATAAACCTATATATAACCGCGTAGGTGAGTAAATGCAGTGTGAGCAAAGGCACACACCAATGGCATGAATGGCCGGATGACACGGAGGTGTTTAATGGCACTCGAATGATACGCGCCACAAGATGCAGTTACAGACATTATGTTATATACTATATAAATATATAAACACATAAACAAAACGAGAATGCACCTCGTGCAACCGTCCGCCACATTCTCATTCTTCCTCCTTTATATATTCCTCGTGTCGTAGCCCGTGACATCGCTACTGTTTGTGTATATGAGTGCAACATACGATTATGAATGAATGAACGTTTTATAATACGTATAATATATGAATTACTTTTGCTGTTCAGTAACATTACACTCCCACCTATTTAAATATATATTTCATTATTATTCATATTCACGTCTAATTAAAAAATATAAATACAAGATATTATAACAAAAAAAATATTTATCTTCATATAAAGCAAAAGAATAAATTATGAAAAATATGTAAATTGAATTGTTTACCATTATTTATCCAGACTTTATCATTTACTTTATTGTTTCAATACAAAAAAAAAACGTTTTTTAATGGTTGTGTGTGGGGGATGGTGATTGGACACTCGTGGTCTCTTTAACGCTAATCGCTTTCATGATTTAATGAATAATTCAATTGTGAAAAGGAAAAGGTATCTAAGGATCATTATGATAATGTATGTTTGTATTATAAATTGTGTAGAGAGTTTTGCAGAGATTGGTGAATGTTGAACCTGGTCCTAAGTTTGTTTGTTAAATGTATAATGTATTTGTGTATGTATAAATTTACTTATATTGTGAAGCATTTATTTTATCACTTGAAGCGTATACAGTGAGCGAATGGCGAGTTTCGACTCGTTCTTCACGCGGATATCTGCTTACAAGTACTTGGTACAAGCGTCAACAGTTAGTTATCACTTTAACAAACGCCTCCTCCTCCTTCTTCACTCTTTATTCTCTTTATTCTCTTTATTCTTGTTGTATGATTATTCCTGCGAGCTTTTATATTTATTCTCGTTTGCTTCATTGCACATTTTAACAGCTGCATTGTTCGTACATTTATGCTTGAGGTTATAATGTCTTAATCGTTTTTGTTTGATGTGTTTTTTTTTTGAGTTATAATAATTGTGATATGAGAAGATAAGTTGAAAAATGACCAGAAAGAAATTTAGGCAGAAATTATAATTCAATTGATAGAATTAATTCATCGAATCTTTATAAATATAGTGAAAATAATGAAAACTATGTAATTAAATATTAAACTCAAAGTTATAAAGAATAAAAAATAAAATGTAGATATATAATATTTATGAATAAATAAATTTGATTTATATATATTTAGTTATACAATAAATATGGAGATTGGGAGAAAGAGCAAAGTTAAAAGGAAATAAAAATGTAGAGTACAAGAAATCGCAATGGGATCGGTTGCATCGCATGTTTCCTGCATGTGCATGCATACACATTTATAAATGTGTGTGAGCATAGATTGGCATTGTGTGTCGTATGTCTATATGGGCGCACGAGGCGTGGCACAGAGACTACACAAGGGGGAAGCTGCGCTGATACGCCTTGTGTATACTATATATGAGGCCAATATATGTACATATATAAAGTACATACTCTCGTGATAGTTAGAGTGCTGCTCCCTCACTTATACACACGAACGGTGACTTCTACTCTATGGTATATAAGTACAACAACCACCAACGCCTTTGCCCTCTCGCGCACTCTATTACTGTATAACTGTATTCGTCAAATAACGCCACTTTGTTATGATATTTTACAAAATTTTTAATTGATAAATTCATTTGTATTATTTTATTTATTTAATTTGTTTTTTTTCATTTTTATTTTAGGATATTTCAATCAATTTTATTTCATTCAGCAAAAGCAAAACATTGACGAATTATAGTTGGGGATAAAATAAATTTTGTCATACAATTCACATAATAATATTTTTTAGATAACAATATCATCAACAACTCCAATCCCAAATAATCATTGATTCGTTTCAGGGTCACAAACAATATGAAATAAAACATAAAAATCTTCATTCTCTTTCTCCAATTATTTACCCATTCACAATTTTTCTCCATTACAATAAAAATCCATTGAGAAAGTCTGTGATAAAACAGTTAAACGACTGTTTCCTTAAAACGGTAAAAAAATAAATAAAAAAAGCAATAGAAAGACTTCTTCAAGAGAAAGAGAAATACAAATATAAATAACTAAATAAATAAACTGAAGAATAAAATACGAAAATTCTCTTTTACACTGTATTTTTATATCTACATCATCCGACAATAATTCTGATCGTCGTATTCATTTCACAGTGAACAACTTCCTCATTTTTTTTTTCTTTAAATGCAAAAGAAAGTAAATTCACATATAAAATTGTGCAGCATCAATTTAAATATTGAAATTTAGTTTAAGAAATAAATAAAATGAAATATGGATCAATCAGTTTTTTGCTTTTCTCAAGAATTAAATTGCATAGTGCATTGATGCTCCACCCAGTAGGTGAATCTTCTCTATTTGTATTTATATATAATCTTCTCATTGGCACATGTATTTATATATGAACATTGATGCAATATAGATATCTACTTATAGATATATATTCAATGTTGTTGCGCAGCTATAGAATATATGTATATGTATATTGGCGATAGACTTCTCTGACTTGTTTGAGGGCGAGGCGATCGCGGGAACGTCTTCTCGATCGCGTAACCGTCCCGATTCTCACGTACGTCGCGAACCCGTATGTACTTATTACACAGGGGGGATTCTATCGCCAAAGTTTATCTAAAGACGAGACTTTGTACTCTGGCGTGCGCGGAGTCTGTAGCGTCACACACTGTGATGCAGTTCACAGGGTTGTCCCTCCTCTTCAACTATTTCATCATATTGTCGTATTGCTCTGCTACTATAAATGTTTTATAATGTTTATTTATATATAATGAGAAACTATGCAAAATTCATTCGAGATTCAGTAAATCCATTTACACTCAAACAAAAATTGAAAATAATTTATTTATGTTTATAAAAATGTGTTAATTTATTTAGAATTAATTTTATAATTTTATCAGATCGACACAAATGAAAAATAAATTAATTATTATTCTTGAAAAATTGCAACATTTTCTCGTTAAATAAATCTTCACTTCGTTGATAAATTCATTCAAGTTTATTTTTTTTTTTTCCTACAGTATAGAAAATACTGAATAGAGTCTATTAAGAATGGAATATATTTAATCCTCATGACCTCGTTGAAGAACATCCTCCTACGAGTCAGAATACAGAGAAGTTCTTTACACGAAATCAAAGGCATCGGAGCAATGCATAGACACATAACTAAACTTGCCTCATGTATCCTTGTGTTATCGATAAGAGTCACGCGACGTACGACGAATGGAAGACGACGACGACGGCAAACCCCGTTGAAGAAGGACGAATTATTCTATGGATTTCTCTTTTCCACCTTCTTCTTATCACCGTTAAGTATTTACATATAAGGCTATCCTGCTCCTGGCCGATTTTACTCACATCCTTTTCCAATACGACTAGCTATTATATGTATATATATATATATAGATTTTTCATCTATACAAGTGTCTTATGGCACTGGCAAACGTTGCCGACCTGTTGCGCGCAAACACCGTTAACGCCCCGATGCAACAACATCATTCTTCTTGTCCTTATCATTTCGCAGAACCCAACGCGTGTTCTGGTTCTAATGCAGTATAATGTCACATTTATTTATTTTATTTTATAATATTTCTTTATTTATCTATTCATTTATTTATTTTCCACATCATTTTTTGTATGGTTTATCTTTTGCATACAATAAGACAGCTATGGAGTATTTATCCTACTTTCGAACAACTTGTTTGATACAATTCTATTCATTGTTTTATATTTTTATATTTGGTGTGCCAAACAATTTCATCCCTCGATGATTATTAATGTTATTATTGAATCCAAGGAAACAATTTGGTTTATTTTATTGAAGATTAATAATTATGACAGTGAATGTATTGGAAATTGCATTATAAATATTCGAGATTGAATAAAGAATTAAGACAATTTTATGTTAATGTTTCATTTTGATAAATGTGAAAGAATTATCACCTCATTCAATTGCAATTTTTTATATTTAATTCTGTCATTTGCGATTTTGAATGAATCAAGATGAATAAAATTAATGTGACAGTGTAACTTTCCTATTTCTTAAGTAACTCAGAGGATTACGTACATCGTCATTAACTATTTTACGTAGATTTTTTTTTTTACTTCTTCAATGTGAACGATAAGAAATTTATTTGTAGATTAAAATGAGGATGCCTCACGGGCGCGGGTAAAATTGCAATATATATCAGCGCATTGCACCAAACGGTGTTGGCTCCGTCGATTGGATTTATATGTATATATATATATATATATACATTGAGTGTATATAGGTATATATAAAGTCGGCTTGCTTGTGGCAAAAGGCGACGGCGGCATCGCTCGCGGCTTAGAGTAGTCGAGAGCCACGACTTGACATCAGTGACCTGTGGCGTTTCACGATACATGAAGGGGTCATTGTGGGGAACGTTGGGATCGCTACTTGCGCCAGCACGAACGCAAAACCTGACGGATTAATCGCGTAAAGTGCGAAGAAGCCGCCCCATAGCTCAATAACGCCCTGGAGTAGGTTAAGATCAGTTGCAATTACATGTCTCTCATGAAAATAAGCGATTAAGGTTATAAACATTTATGAACTCTCTCTAGTTCAATATAATGCAATGTATAGAAGCTGTCAATTCAAATTTATTTTGATGTTCAATATTTATTTGCCATTGCTGAATAGTTTTAGAATTGATAATTATTATTTTTTGTTCTTCATTTGTTTAGTACACTTGAATTTTAGTAATTATTTCTTTCAATTATACTCTGATAAAATTTATATTTTATTAATTTGTAAACAAAAGTGAATTGATTTCAAGTGTGATTTTAATAAAATTGCTGATAATAATAATTCATTATCGATACATTATTTTATGATAGAATTCACAGTGACGGAAATTTTTTCTTTTATTTCCAATTATTACATCCTGCTAAAAACTCAACAGATCCATTCATCTCATTATCAACCAATCCGAATATGATTTCGAATCAACATAATTTTTTACCAACGATAAAATAAAATAAAAAAATCCTTGACAGTACATTTTACAATAAGAAACAATTTTTTCTTCAAATTGGCAATCGATTAACATACATTAGTTGGAATATTGATCACGATTAAGTTGGATTTCTTCGTTGCATCACATAAATCTTTTCACGTGCCCGCACAAGTTGCTATTTCACCGGTGAATAATTGATCGCTATATCGATAGTGTATAATTATTATTATCTATATCCATGTATATATATAAAGTGTCTGTTTCGGTACACCAAAAGAATAATATAAATATAGAAATGAAGATGAGGGTTGCCTCACAATCCCAATTCACAAAACAATTCAACAATATTTCTTTCACTTCACATTTCATTTATTATATTTTTCTTTCCTCATCGAAACACATTTTTATTTTTTATTTTTCTCTCTCACAATATCACCATCTCTATCCACTTCTCGTTGATCCATTAAAACAATATAAAATATGGTTTCATTTAACTGTTGTATAGTGGACGACCTTGTCCCGCCCAAACATATACACCTGGTGAACGTAATATTTATAATTGTATAACGGCATAAAACAAACTAATCAACCCTTCGCTACGACGCGTCTTGGCAATATTCCATACTGCAGATCAATTTTATCTACCAACGCGTACATATTTATATATTAATATATACTTAATAATACTTTCTGTTTCCAAGGAAGTATATCGTGATATTACACAGGCAATAATGTAACACGATGAATAATTGCAATGTTAGTTGGAGTAATTGCAACTTAGCGCCGGTGACATTTTCAGCGCCATGCGATTGTCACGTAAGTGGTGTAATAATTGTCCACTTTTGCTACTGGTTTTTTAATTATTAATTATTATTCAACCCATTATTTTTTTATTTTATATTTTATATTTTACTTACTAAAATGAAAAACACAGGGAGGAAAAAAAAAACGTTTAAGATGAGGCAATTAATGCAAAAGTGAATGTGTTAGAAGGTATTACATAGTTTGTTTAAATATATCTGTGAATATTTTTTATTTACCTCAATACACGTTACAGAGAAAAATAAAAAATTCATTGATATTCTACAGCTGCTAAATGCGTTTGCATTTATTTATTTAGTTATGTGGATGCAGCTTTGATGTGTCACAACAAATGCCCGAAGACGGTATTTGTGGCGCGACAAGATGAGTGTCAATACGAATTGGCCTGGAGCAATAATAATAAATCACTTTGTACGTCTATTGACGCTTCGAATTGAATTTCGCACGTGTTTCAATGATTTTTAATTATATAATATACATACATTTACTATTTATGGATAATCGATACTGAACGATCATTGATTTTGGACAGAGTGAAAATATGTTAAAGATGATTTGAAAGTGAGATGAAAATAATAATAATAATTAAAATGATAGAATGAAAGAAAAGAGAAAACAAATCATTTGAAATTGCGTTAGAATGATTATGAAAAATGACGAGATGATAACCCTAACTTATCTTCACATCACCATAACAATGATAGATTAATATTTTATGGTAAAAGGCGAGATACATTATTTTTATTTCTTTGTCGGCTGATTATTGCAGTCTTCACATAATTTTTCTTTGTACAAATATCTCGATTTAAATCCCACTCAGCTATAACGATAGATTAATAGAAGAAAAAAAAAAAAAAGAAAGTGATAGACGAAAAAAAAAACAGAATTATTAATTGACGATGATTCACTCTGGCTTTTTTTTTTCTTCTAATTTTTAATCTGTTAAATTACCTGCAAATGTTGAATGAATAATTTTATTTTTTATTCATCATATTAATAACATTTAATGTTCTATGACATCGCTAATTGGTAACACGTTTTATATGTAAAATAAAATTAATTATACACGTCAATTGATGAAGATAAATGAAGCGAAAAAAAATGATAGTAGGAAATGGATAAGAATTTAAAATAAAAAATGAAAATTATAATGACAACAACTAGTAATTTTGATAGATACAAATATGAATGAGTTTATGAGATATCGACTCGAGTTATTTAAACAATTATACCATCTCGGTATTGTGCATTATAATTTTGAAGTAGTTACAATATTAAATTATTTCAGTATAAAAGAATGAAACAAAGAGTTTGAGATAGTCACGAATGTAGTAAACATACAGTGCTCATATATAAATTATCATCAACTTATTTCCTTTTTTTCTATGTGTACATATATTTATTTGTGATGGTTAAGTTGAAGAATATAACTTGCTACTTCTTGCTCAGATAAAAAGAGTGTGTTGCAACCACCCTAGAATACTAATGGACGATTAGAGATCAAGCGCGCGCTCACGGATCGTTATCCTCTCCCGGAACAGTATAAAAAGAAATACGAAGAGAATAATACAAAGAGAACGCCAACTAAAAGCCTATTATAATGCATCCAACTGGGGCGAATATTAAATTGCTTCAGTTGCACTTTGCTTCCTACGATTTTCATTGCATGCTCCTTACTGAATATATTATTCAATACTTATTCACATTCATAAACAATCATTGTAAAAATCTACAAAATAATAATACACCAAGTAAAAAAGAATTGAAATTAAATTAAATGTTTGTTTAATGAAAGTGAACGTTTTTCATACATAGAAAAATCATCTCGTCATTCTACTACATGAAAATTTACTACAAATAATTCTGAATTACATTAATGATCATAATCTCATCATATGAAAATATATATCTGTTTTGAAAGTCATGTCTAATTACAACCGTCAGTGAGAAACTTGAAATTGTGTTCCAATAATGACCTTCGATATAAAAGAATAAAAAATATATAAACAATGTATATACAATGCATGGTTGAGTGTGATAACTAATGTGTTGTTTAACACCGCATTAAACGAAAAACTAATCGACTGAATTCGTGGTGTCTACACATTCATCAATCAATAACAAATTGCTAAACAATATAAACTAGGTCAGTAGGTCATAACAATAAATAATACAACGCAATTCAAAAATAAATTCCATTCACATTACGATTGTTTATCGATTTCCAATAATTATCAATGGACAATTAAAAAAGAAACAAGGATCAATATTCAAATATTTATTTACGTATGTATATTTTTAAAATATCAAAGTCATTGTGGAGATATCGTAAGCCCAAGATTACCAGCAAATACCTGCCTCTATTTAATGATCAAGGAGAATCGATAAAGTGCAGACAGCTCGATGCAATTATCCGATATGCAGTATGGATAAATAGAATAATATACTCGAGATTTTTGTATAGGCATTTGTGATCATAATCGGCAAGAGTTCGAGTTATCGATTTTGCTTTTTATAAAGGTACTCTTGTACGACTTGAGCAATGCCATAAACTCAACAAATAATATATATATATATTTTTACTGATCTATAGCTAAGAGAAAACATTGTTTTCCGTTCATTACTAACGATAAAAATAATTTTACCGTTATGGCCCGAGAAATATTTTCCAATTGCAAAATCTCGATGGCGTGATTTGCGAAAGTGCAATAGACTCCTTAAATGTATATATTTGAGGAGCCCTGAAGGAAAATATCATGTATATAAATATGAGAGTTGGTTGATCGGACGTGCACACGTTTAAACACGGACAAGAAGCTGTGGACAAACTGCAATGACTCGTGAAGAAAAAAAAAAGAAAGAAATAAATAAAAGTAAAAAGTTGTTACGTCGATGAGTTCCAATGCGTCTCACTGCGCTCGTCTTGTCTAACACTTCTTCCTGAATTTACTCGTCATTAACGATTGACGTTTCAAGTTGTTTTGGAATTAAATGAAACTGAAAAAGAAGAAAATAAGTAACTAAAAAATAATTATGTGGAGAATATATTTCTATCGACAGATGTAATATAAAAACTGATATTAATACTTCCTGTTTCAATTGCTAAGTTGTGATAGTATATATGAATGGTAAAAATTGTCGTACATCAATGAAAATTTGATCGCAGTAATACTCGTAACATGATAAAGTTTTTGTGATAATTGATTTCTGAAGGTCGAAATAATTAAACTAAATTATTGAATGATTGTGTATGTTATGTAATGATATTGAAAATATGATGCAGTGGATGTAATGAATATAATCTGATGTCATTGAATCGTAACTTTCGATTTGTCCTGGGCTACTATAGATAAAAATAACAAAAGAAACGTTGAATAATTACGAAATATAATTGGTTAGCGCGTAGATTGCGCAGGATTGACCGATAGAAAGAAATCAATTAATTTCTTACAAAAGTTATGAAAAAAAAAGAAGCAGGCGTTATCGTTGACTGTATTTTACATTCATATAAATGTGTATACACTGATACATGTAAAAAATATTTATTAACTCACATTCATTGGATACACGTGATCAGGATTGACAGTGCGGACGTTAAAATTAGCTGAGCATATACTTTCTACCCTGAATACCTGTGTAAGTATCGTCTCTGTTGCGATGTGGTTGCAACGGGTGGAGTACGCTCATTATTTTCCGCTTATAATCGGTTCATGTAATTTGTCGAGAATGAACGAAAGAACACATTTGTGTCTTTATGTATATCAGTGACTCTCACTTTTAAAAATTATCTGATATCTGGAGCGTTTATGTACGTCATTACAGAAGTTTGTTATGATTTATGGTCTTGTTCATATGCAACTAATTTATGTTGTTGTTTTGTAATTGTTGTCGTCACTCTGGTTAATTCAATTGCCATATTCATTGAAAATAAAAAAAAACATTTGTCGTAGCAGGAATTGAATGTTCGTTGATGTATTTCCTCAGCGTATGATTTTCGAAGATGTTAATTGAATTTTATTCTGGGTATTTTTCTTGACGTAACCTGAATGTCAATTCCGACAGACAAATGTTAGAGATCTTTGTTAGCTTTATGTTGGAGCAGTTATCAGCATACATCAAGTATTTAAATATGTGTTCTTTATTATGTATGTTTTCTTACAGATTGGAAGCGGCCAATATTGGAATATGCCAATATATGGGTTGAATGAGAATGTAGATAATGAAAATATATTAATGAATATATTTTTTTGGGCGGATGTCTACTGTCCCTTTCATCATTCAGAGATAAAAATAAAGAACGAATATTTTTTTCAGTTATTACTGAGGCTTTTTGCTTCGTAAGTGGATTTGTATCATCCACATAGGATTGATAAGAAAATGAAACGAATGAAGAATATTTTACGAGTCTTTGAATTAATTTCGTAATCTGAAGCTGGTTGGGGAAATATTTATTCACGGATATCTACGCATTCTGTAGCCCAACAAACCTGTGAACAAAAATCGCAGATTAAATAAATGGTAATGATGGAATAAATGATGAAGATGATACTTTTTCTTACTAACCTTTCTCCTTTCGCACGGTGTTCCATCCATGAAGACGGGACCTTCATGAACTTCACCGAATTCGTCTTCACATTTTATATTATCATCGCATTCACCTTGAAAACCTCTGATGTGTCTAGTGAGGAAGTTCTGCAATAAAAAAATAAGTCCGAGTTCATATATTATTGGTTACTGAAATTTATGTCATAATTTTAGGATAGTAAAAGGTTCTAACCATGTCCGCGGAGTCATATCCGTAGCATCGACATTGACGGTCGGCGTCCCATATTTTACGTGGACCTGGTCGATGCAGTGATCCAGGAAGATTTTTGAATATACATGAATGATGAGATCTAAAATATAATAACAGAGATATTAGCAGTGAATTTGATCATAATAAAATAATAAAGTAATGAGATTCTATCTTGAACGGAGTAATGAAAATTATTTTAGATTAATTTAATAAGTTTTGAAGATTTTATACTCGAAAAAATTTTTTAAACTCTGTTTAGATGCAGCACTCCAAGATAAAGTTTCTACAGAATGTTTTCCATTTGGTTGCATGAGTTTATGTTTCTTGCCTGTTAGTTCATCATGTTCGACATCAAATCTGAAATAAATGAGAATGAATGAAGATTTGCGGCTTTATTTATATGATATTAGATTAAGATCAGAACAAAAATCTCACAAGTGAGCCATTTCATGTGCAATTATAGGAAAACTTTCATATTCTCCTCTGTCTGAAATAGTTGCAACCAAAGTAGGCATCGTTCCGAGTTTCATACGATTATAATATCCATCTTTTGGTGATTCTGCTAATCCTTCAATGAAATTCATGAGAGTTAGCAAAACCAATTTTCAATTATGGTTATAAAATTGTGGAATTTTCACCTCCCAATTTTACTAATTTCCTGTCACCACTTCTTGGATTATACTCGTGTTGATGTAAGCCATATCTACGAGTTGAAAACGCATTTTAACTAGTGTAATATTTGCATGATAACTTAAAAACATTTGCACAAAGCGACATCAGATTTTGAATGAACAATTACGAATTGATACCGTATCATTACCTCGTTAAAAGAATAGCAACATCGAACGTTCCTGGAGGAATAATTTTAGCGTGTTTGTGACAAAAGCTTCTTATGAATTCATTGGTACAACGGATATCCATATCATCCTCAAGTATTCCCTCACTATTTGTTATCTGCTCATAACATTCTCCTCTCTCATAAAGAGGAAATGATTTACGACTCTAATAACATAAAATCAATCAGTAAATGAAGCGGATACATCGTGAATGTATTTGCATAAGTCGTTGCTCACATTGCCAATAACTATCCCAGCAACATTTAATAGTATCAATGGGTCCAGTAATTTTGCATATAACATGTCTACATTATTCAATAGAGTTAACACATATGATACGATCGGCGAATAATCATCAGGATCAGTTTGCCTACAGAACAGACATACTTTTATCAGTTGAAATTTATATTATAGATCATAATGTTTTCTTATCTCTTCGCTTGGTCGTTCAGACCCACAATGACAGCGAAGGGTTAAATGGCATTACAGAAAAATAATTATGGGCGTACATATACAACAGAAAAAGGGCAATCATTCCTGTTATTTCATACTTACAATTCTTCAACCACATCGTAGTTGACAATGACTAATGTTTCGATATAGTTCCAATTCGCAGCTTGACGACGCAGTCTCGTTACCTCGTGTTCTTCATTCAAATATTCGTCATCTGCATTTTCATCATATTTTTGATAATATATCATTGGATTAATTTTTATCGATGAATGTCATATACAAGTAATGAAGATTTGTTTTTTTTTTAATGATAAGAATATGACATATTCTTCCATTTGTAATCAATGCGAAGAATATTTCTTACATAGCGTTTGAAGATTCAGGAATTCTGTTGAAATTCTTGATTCACTTCCAACTACTGGTGTTTCAAAAAATCTTGAAGGCAATCTATGTTTTATACCAGTTTTGAGAAATGTGGGAGTGGTTGATGGTTTGAGATCTAAGGGACTTCTTTCGATGACAGCACGACTGTCGACTATACCACACTGTAATATAATTGCATCAATTAAATAAATTGTTCTGTTTTTTTTGTCATTTGGATTATGAATTGAATTTACTAATACCATTCTATGTTGTGTTTGGAAAATTACAGCGGCACCACTGGTCTGAGTATCTTGATAGAAAATAAAAGGTCCAACTTGTTGCATCACCTAAACAAAATATTCCAGGAAATATTTTTCTTATCATTGGCGTATGTATTCTTCCACTCTTATTCCCAATTATATTTTATTCGCTTACGTTCTCTTCTTTCTGCAATGTATCGGGAAGATCTTCGTTCACAGTCCATATAGGCAGAAATTTATTTGCTAATAGCTGACTCGTTGGTTTGAGATTTGATGTCACAGCTTTATTGTTCTGTGGTGTAATCGCTAATTTCAATACTGAAAATGAACCAATTAAATTGAAAAACAATCAATTGAAAATGGACAGAAACTTTGAATCTGGCTTTAAGAATCAAAATGTTGCTTGAATCATTAAGTTACTTTACCTGGTTTACCACTTGCCGAAACAAAATCGCCATGATTTGTTAGAAGAACAAAGAATTGGCACAAAAACATAAAATCAATTGAAGCCATCTTTGTACAGAGTTGAGCGTCGGTTCAGAAATTTTTTCTTCTGAGTGATAATCTTGAATCGGGTTCAAACACGATCATCTATGAGTGGGCGATCGATTTAGAACGAAAATGATTTCACAATGTTTGTCGAGTTGTCAACTTCCTGAGATAAGCCGTCAGCTCCGCAAACAATATTGCCCAATTCTTTAATGTGTTTTTTTAGATATAGAAAAAATATAATTGGAAATAGTCAATGTTTGTTGATCACCCAAACTGAAGATTTTTAATTTTTTTCTTCCACGTAGATAAAAGCAGAATGAAAAAATTGAACAATGTTATCGTCTTGCTTCGAAGTTTTACATCTGTCAAGATCTAGAATAATTCTAATAAACTTCTCAACAGTATCAGATCGTTCATCAGCCGTGACTTCAGATTACATAAATTATCACTCACTAATTGGTTATTCATCAATGTCGTGAACAAATGCAAAAAAGCTTGATGGTGAGCAACACATTCGGACGTCAGTTGAATCTATTTCGATACTGATGTATTCAATTGAAGAGCCAGGATTAACCGATAGAAAGAAATTGACTAATTTATTATAGAAGTTATGAGAAAATAAATAAAACAGGCGTTATCGTTGGTTATATTTTATTTCCATATAATGTGTATACACTGATGCATGTGGAAAATAAGATACGAATAAAGAAAAACCAGTAATTCTTCCAGCTATCACTCAGGTGTTTGTGCTCAATAAGTAAATTGCCATTGTCCATATAGAATAATGGATAAAGAAATAAAAGTGATGAAGAATATTCAGCAAGTCTTCATAATAATCGTGCAATGTGATACTGGGTACAGAAATATTTATCGTCTGATCTCCACGCATTCTCTAGCCCAACAAACCTGTGAACAAAAATCGTAGATGATATAAATGCTCATGTCTACGCTGATTGTAAATAGTAAATCATTATGAAGCAATGGAGACTTCATGGGGGTGATAGTTTATCCTACAAACCTTTCCCTTATTGCATGGTGTTCCATTCATGTAGACGGGACCTTTATGTGTTTTTCCATTTTTGTCTACACATTGTATATTGTCTCCACATTGACCACGAAAACCTCCAAGAAGTTCACCGCGTTCGTTCTACAGAGAAAAATAAGTTGAAGTCGATTCATTTTTAGTTACTAAGATTTATATATATTTGCGATGGCAAAGGATTCTAACATTGGGCGTGGATTTAAATCCATAGAATCGACATTGGCGGTTCGCGTCCAATATTTTATGTGGTCCAGGTAGACGTATTGACCCAGGTAGATTTTTAAACATGCAAGAATCCCGAGATCTGAAATATCATCACAGTGAGATGAACAATGAATTCAAGAGCAGAAAAATAATAAAGTGGTAAGATTATATCTTGCATGAAGTAATAGAAATTATTTTAGATTAATTAAATAAGGTTTGGAGATTTTATACTCGAAAAATTCTTTTAATTTCATTCTGGTTTCATGATTCCAAGATAAAGTGTCCTCAGAATGTTTTCCGACTTCTTGCATAAGTTTACGTTTCCCGATCATTTGTGCATCGGGTCCAACACCAAATCTACGATTAATAAGAATGAATAATATTTTGTGCTTTATTTGTATGATGTTAGATATTAAGTAGAAAAAATTTCTCACAAATGTGCCATTACTCGTGCAATTATAGGAAAACTTTCATATTCTCCTCTGTCTGAGATAGTCGCGACCAAAGTAGGCATTACTCCATCTCTCATAAGATCATAGTATTTACCTTGTGGTGCTTTTGCTGCACCTGTAATAATTTTCATGAAATGTGATAATGCATCCGAATCAATTTTCAATGATGGTCATATATTTTTTTTCGACTAGTGAGTTACGTGGAAATCTTACCTCCCACTCTTACTGATATCGGATCAGGAGTTCCTGGAAAATGCTTGTGCTGATATAGCTCATCTCTGGAAAAAGAGATAGCGTTTTGACTGGTGAAATATTTGCATGAAGATATATCAAACTTTGAATGAACAATTACAAGTTGATGCTTTACCTTGTTAAAAGAATAGCAACATCGTACGTTCCTTGGGGAATAGTTTTTACGTGTTTGTCACAAAAGCTTCTTATGAAGTTATTAGTACATTCCACGTTCATATGATTCTCTAGTATTCCGTCATTATTTTCCATCTGTTTATGACACTCTTTCTTGTCGTGAGAAGGGGATGATTCGCGACTCTAATAACACAAGATCATTTAGTAAAAGAGGACAATGTATATGCCATGAATATATTTGCATAGAGCATTGCTCACGTTCAAAATAACTATCCCAGCAAGATTCAATGATATCGATACATCCTTTATTTTCGCATATAGCATATCGCCATTATTAAATAAAGTCGCAACATATGATACGATCGGCGAATATTCATGAGCGTTAGTTTGCCTGTAAAATGAAGACAATATATATATATACAACAAAAAAAGGGCATTTATTTATTTCGTTTCATGCTTACAATGCTTTAACCATAGTGTAGTCGACGATTACTAATGTTTCGACATAGTTCCAACTCCAAGCATCTCGACGCAGTCTTGATACCCCAGTTTCTTTGATCAAAAATTCAGCACCTGCATTTTCGTCATATTAGAATTATTTTTTTTCTTATGATAAGATGTCATGATCTCTTATTTTTAATCAATGCTCAGAGTGATATTTCCTACCTCGGATTCTACGATTCTGGTATCCCCCTGACATCCTTGATGCACTTCTAGCTAGTGGTGTTTCAAAAAATCTTGAGGGTGATCTGTAGTTTATACCAGTCTTGAGAAATATTAGAGGGGTTGATGGTTTGAGATCTATGTCGGTTTTTTCAATGACAATGCGACTGTCAACAATGCCACGCTACAATTTGATCGTTTCAATTGATTATATTGAACTTCATTTTCGTCATTTAGATTATAAATTGAATTTATTTATACCAATGTCCGTTGGGCTTGAAAATATACAGCTGCTGCAGTAGTCATGGGATCTTGATACGGAAAAAATGGACCAATTTCTTGCATTATCTAAACATGTTATTTCAGGATGTATCTTCATTATTAGAGTATATATTTTGCCATTCTAATCCAAATGTTTTTTTTTTATTTACGTTCTCTTCTTTCTGCAATGTATTGGGATGACCTTTTTTCATGGTCCACACAGGCAGATTTTTATTTGCCAATAGTTGGGCTGTTGATTTCATATGTGCTATCACAACCTCATTTTCATGAGGTATTTTCAAAGTGAAACCTGACAATGGACACGATTAATTTTACAAATCAAGAAAACAAGCAACTCGAAACGTAAAGATTTATGTTTAAAAATTAAAGTGCAAACGAAATAGTCATTGTGCTCAATTAAAAACCTGGACACATCGAAAGTTTTCAATCATTGCGCATAAATTATGTAGTTACTATACCTGGCTGATCAAATGCCACGACGACATTGGCATGACTTGCTAATAACACAATAAATTGGCACAAAAACACCAAACAAATTGAAGTCATCGTTAGGAGAAGTTGAATAGCAGTCAATCAAATATTCCTCTCGCGTAATAGTCTTGATTTACGTTCGAAAAATATCAACTATAAATAGACAATCGATCTAGAAAGAAACCTTTGTCACAATGAATGCTGTGTTGGCAATTTTCCGAGATAAGATGTCAGGTACGCGAACAATATTACTCATTTTTTTACTGCTGATGTGCAATAGTGTTTATCGTGTTTTTGCTATCAGACAGAACTTAACTAATAGTACTTCTTTTCTTAACATATTGAATGTATATTTTGTAAGTCACGCGAAAATAATATTATTTGGAATAAGTTCTACTTTTTTACTTCAATTTCCTATTCAATTGTTTATATCTTAGTTTGAAACAAAAACAAAATATAAAAATGAATCCCCGTCATCTCAAATGCAACATTTCCAAAATACAACCACATAATTATTTGTAGTACTATAAATTATTTAACATATTTGTACTAATAATGCTATGGACGAGTCTTCATCCATCTCTTTTATACATTCTTCAGCTATTTATAAATTTACCCAACAAGTTGAAACATGAATTTTTTCTTTGAATACCAACGCATTCTGCAGCCCAACAAACCTGAGGACAAAATTCTATGGTGATTGAGAATCTTCATGAAAAAACAGAGCTGAATAAACAACGTCTCACTAACTTTGTCTCTCCCGCATGGTGTACCATCCATCAAAACCGGGCCATCAGTGGTTGTACCATCTTGATCTTTACATTGTATATCATCATCACAATTTAGTCCAATCCTCCCGCTCACCCTATCAATTATGTCCTGGAACCAGTGTAATTATTGATTGCTCATTATGCAATTGCTCAAGATTGAATTAGATTTCCAGTCAATAATTTGTAGCGATCTTGCATAAATTGTCATACTACAATATCTCGCATACTGTTGAGAAGAAATCATAAAAATGAGAGCCTAGTGCATTACTGACAATTTTCGCAGATTTATATCCATAGCATTGGCATTGCTCATCAGCACTCATTATCCGCCGTGGTCCATAAGGTTGCAACGATCCAGGTTCATTTCTGAATGGACAAGAATCAGGAGATCTGAAACATTCAATGAACATTAGACATGACTATCTACAAATTAAAAAAGATCAATCTATTCTTCATAAAGTAGATGCTCAATTTATAAAGTTGCTTTCAATCATCTGGAGAATTTATTTTTGAACTTTGAAAAATATTTACTCGAAGAATATCTTCAAACGGTCTGTAGTTTTACGGCTCCATGATAAAGACATCGGAGTATATTTCCCACCTTTCTGCATTAATTTATGCCTCTCATCTAATGCCTCATCGTGTAAAACAGTCAACCTGGAACATAAAACGATGACTTAATTTCCCTAGCACTGATCATAGAATATCCAATACAAACCCATATGTAATAGAAACAACTAAAATGTTTCAAGATGGAAAACCCTACGTTTGGTAACATACTCGCATATGCAATTTAAGATATTTGTGACAAAATATGTATTACAAATGAGCTATTTCATGTGCAAGAATAGGAAAACTCTCGTATTCTTTGCTGTCCGAAACAGTTGCTACTAATACAGGCATAGTTCTTGTTTCCATGTGATTGTAATATCTATCTGCTGGCGACTCAGCTGCTCCTGCAATCGCATAAAGAAAATTTAGCAGTAAATTGTCAACAATCAACTCAGCATTTTGATCCACTGTCTTCTTTTATATGCTGCTCACCTGCTACTCTCTTCAATGCTCTATTACCTGTTTTAGAATTGTATTGATGATGATGTAAACCATACCTAAACCAACAAAATATTAATTGTTATAGGAAAAATCCAAATATGAACCAAATGTAATGTCGAAGTGAACTAGTAACAGTACCTAGTAAGAACAACAGTGATATCGTAAGTTCCTGTAGGAATTGTTTTGGTATGTTTCTGACAGAACCTTCTTATGAACATACTGATGCAACGCACATCCATGCTATCTATATACTTATTTTTACTATTTTTTACTTTTTCATGGCACTCACCACCCACAAACAAAGGAAATGATTCGGCACTCTAATTGAAAAAGGTATTCCATGATATCTTATACATTCATATTATTCCATTGTAAATCTGGGCACTTACATTTCCTATAATGATACCAGCGATGTTCAATTTGATTGTTGGCTCCTCCACTTTCGAAAATAACATATCGACATTATTCAACAAAGTCAATACATATGACACCGTTGAGACATATTCGTTAACATTGTTTTCCCTGTAGATCAAATGCATTTCGATCATAACAATTATTGTTACAAATATGTTGAAATTAAATAATTTTAATTTCACAATAATGTCGTCGAATGTAATGAATGAAACCTTCTTTATCAGAATTTAAATTTCAGAGCAATAATGTATTTACAAAGATGAAATACATTATGTTTTTATTTTATACTTACAAATTTTCAACGAAATCATAGTTAACAAACACCAATGTTTCAACATAGACAGTCTTATGAACCTCTCGACGCGATCTAGTTTGCTCCATCGTTCCCGTCGAGTTCACTTTGTGTATAAAAACAAAAGTTATTCTGAATGTAATTTCGTATCAATATTGAATATACTGAATGCTATCATCAAATTTACAACTTCGATTGTAGGAAATTGATATCAATCAAGTATCTCTCATACTCAAAATACCTTGTGAAAGCTGTACTGAAACACTCGGTCCACTTGTCGGGGGTAAATCAGCATAGATACTTGATGGGTTTCGTCTTATTACTGAAATTGTACGTCGTTCTTCATGAAACGTTGGTGCAGGATTCCAAACGAGTCCGTTAACGACATATCGACTATCAACAATGCCATCCTATAGGGGGATTTGAACGTTTCTTCAGAAATTCACTTACAATTACTCAGAACTTATTTATATTGTTGATGCAATATTTCATTACGAATTGGTGTCGACGATGGAAGAATACAGCTGCAGCAGAAGTGCTGAGGTCCTGATACATGGTGAAAGGGCCGAGTGTTTGCATTACCTGAAGTTGTAGTATATTTTAAAAGTAGTTCGTTATCCATAAAATTTTTTAATTGTTTTTCAATTGATATATTCTATTCACTTACATATCTCGCCATGTGCAACGTATCTCCATCATCTTTGTCCACAATCCAGATAGGTAAATTTTCATTTGCCAACTTTTGATCAGTTGGTCGAAGATGTACAACAATACTTCCATCTCTATCGGATGAAATCCTCCATTCTAATACTGCAAGTATACACAATGCATTTGGAATATCAATGATTTTTGGAATTTATACCCCAAGGCATCACCAAAATATTCTAAACACTTTCAACATATTTGTTCCTTCACCTGTTTGACGCGATGACCCAACTCTTAGAGAATTTGCTAAGTATATGAACTGCCAAGACAGAGCAAAATAGATTATATTCATTATTACTGTTCGATATTAGACTGCGAATGAGATCGATTTATATGCTTTACATCATAGCATAATTGGATTCAAAATGTGTGTCCAAGCTGTGTCAACGTTTGTGTTGAAATAAGAATATACTTCGACATAGCTTTGAATCTAAAAAAATCCATTGTCTTATCTTCAATTGCTCAAGCATGTCGTAGTCAGTAGTCTCTTCTCTGTGGAGCGATACCATTAATCAAACTGTTTTCACACAAATTGAATATTTGGATACTTTCACATAATTGTGTCCATAAATAGGCAGTCACAGTGTTAATTTTAATTTCGAAACGTGATCATAAAATGAATTGTTCTCAAAAGTTTGGATATTAGTCCTGAAAGTGTTTCTCTTGAGTAGACGCCTTGGATGGAGACAATTCATATACTTTTGTATAATAAATGGGCAATCTGTGTCAATATTATTTTTGCAATATCACTTTTCAAGGATAACCCGCCAGGTCCGCGACCTTAATTAGTCCATTTCCTATAGTCACGAGTCGATTCATCATGATTATGCTATCAGTCGAGACAACTAGAAATACTATTCTTTTATTGATGTATTCAATCTAAATTTTTTTCAATGACATACGACGAAAGTGTAATTTAGAATGAGTTCTACCTTTTAAAGACAGTATTTCGTTCAATTTTTGTACCCTGAACTGAAGCAAGGACTGTCTCTATGAATAAATAAATTAAAATAAATTATTTTTTGTATTCATTTATGAGCATAACAAACTTTATTTGACAACCATTTATAAATTATTACGAACTAATATTTGTAGTTCTTAAAAAATTTATAATTGTCGTACAGTTCGATGACTAGTCGAAAATTACATTCATGGGATGGTGTCAACGCACTTTTTGGCCCAACAAACCTAGAAAAATATGCATTAAAAAATTAATAAAGCCCAAATTTTACTTCTTTCATCAAGTAAGACTTCGTGAAAAGATAGCAACAAAGAATAAATGATTTTCAATATCAACCTTGTTATAACCGCATGGTGTACCATCCATCAATATGGGACTCTCAGCAATCTTTCCATACTCATCGTTACATTCTATTTTTTCACGACAGTCAATTCCAACATTTCCTGACAACTCGTTGGAAATGCCCTGCAATCAAATTTTCGATTTATATTCTTACAATTGATAGAAGTTATCGGAAAGACAAAAAAATTACTGACAGGTCTTGCAGACTTATATCCATAGCATTGACATTGCTGATCAGTATCCCAGATTCTATGGGGCCCTCGCGTCCGGAGTGACCCAGGTTCATTTTTAAATATACAAGAATTCCGGGATCTGAAATGCAGAACGTCAAAATAGACAGGAAATAAATAGATTAGCATACAGTCAATAAATGTCACTATCAACCATAAAAGTACAATTACAAAACTTAACCCGAAAAATTTTTTCATGCTTTCTAAAGATGTAGAACTCCATGACAAACTGTTCATAGAATGTTTTTCATTTGGCTTCCACGCTTTATGCATCTCGTCTATCAATTGATTGTGGTCAACACCAAGTCTAAAAACATAGTAAAGAATGAAAATTCAGAGTATTATCCATAGAGAGGATGTCATCTATCAATGAATGTGTCTCACAAATGAGTTATTTCATGTGCAAGTGTAGGAAAACTTTCATATTCTCCTCTGTCTGATATAGTTGCAACCAAAGTAGGCATAATTCCCATTTTCATAAGCTCATAATAATCATCTCCTGGTGACTCTGCCAGTCCTACATTGACATAAATGGAAATTAATGGAGAATTCAAATCAATGTTGAATAACAAAATCAAACTGATACTTCAACTTCTAACTCATAACATTTTTCACCTTTCGTTATTGTCAAGGTTTCATCCTCGATGTTTGATTTAATTCTATGCAAGTGCAAACTATGCCTATAAGAATGACAGAGCTTGTTATAACATAAATACAAGAATCAGTGGAGAAGAATCAACATGAGAAAGACAAAAATTAATGTTACCTTGTTAATAGCACTGCAATATCATAAGTTCCTGGAGGAATTATTTCTTCGTGTTTGTGACAGAAATTTTTCAAGAATTCATTAGCACAATACGTATCTATACTGTCCACAAACTCTCCCCAATGATTTTTTATTCGTTCATAACATTTTCCTCCTATATAGACAGGAGAAGACTGCTCGCTCTAATTGACAAAAAAATGGTTCAAATCTGGGATTTATATACATTATCCAAGTATCCATAACATCATTGTTAATATCTACTCACATTTCCAATGATGATTCCAGCTAAATTAATTTTTATTATTGGATCCTTCATTTTGGCAAATAACATATCAACATTATTGAATAAAGTCAGTACGTGAATTATAATCGAAGTATATTCATTGGGTCCCGCTTGTCTAAATATTGAATACATTTTCATCAACACAACTGTCGACAATACACTCAATTGTCATTGAGATACCAATTTGTGTGCATTCATTAAAAAAATACTAATCTTACAATTCTTATTGTCATACTCACAATTCATGGGCCAAATCATAATTAACAAAGACTAATATTTCTATGTACGCTGGACGAAGAATTCGAGTTGTACCTTCTCCATTCCATAAATTATCTACGAAAATCGTTCCGGAAAGGAATAACAATAATTTAAACAATTCTAAAATACATAACTCTAAATATCAAAAAAGTGCATAATGATACTAAATACCAGTGGTTGTGAGGTTTTCATGTACTGTTGAAGCTTTTGGTTCAGTATTCGATGGTGTTTCCATGAATGATTTGGATTCCGATTGTCTGGTTGAGCGAATTGAAAAATAATCTGCGTCTCGTTCTTCCTCGAAATTTAGTGCATTATATTCATTATTAGGACTATGAGCAACTTCATCCTGTTGAAATATTTTATCAATCCAAATTATTTATTCAAGTTTAATTGAATTATTGTTATTAATTAAAAGTATTATTACTGTGTTCAGTCGTATGACATATGAAAAAGCAGCTGCAGAAGCCACAGGATCTTGATACATATCAAAAGGACTGATCATTTGCATTGCCTAAATAAATTTTTACATCAATAATTTTCATGTTTGTAAAATAAATTGTTGAATTTTAAAATACAAATCTGATCAATGCACATCTGTCATTTGATATAATGAGCCATTTTTGAGAACAATCCACACAGGCAGGAAGACATTCGCCAACTTTTGATCTGTTGGTTCCAGTTTTGGCATTTCATCTCCATTTCCTCCTGGTGATGTCGTCGAATTAAATTCTGAACACAATCGAATTGATATTATTAATAGAAAAAATCCTGTCTTTATAGTTTGTCATATTAACAGTTTCTTTCTCTTACCTTGTAACGATGATTCAGCAACGTATGGAAAGCCTACTAAAGCTATCACAAACAGGCCCAAGACACCAAAATAAAATGAATTTATCATTCTAAATCAGTAGAACATTCATTCAATAACTTTTCCTTCTTGTATCTTCCACTTGAATTAGTACGTTCACGTTTCATACAATTATTCTAAATGAAGCCACAAATAAAAAAAACCAACTGTGTCAATACACTGAGTTATCAATAGGCGATGATTCTACGTAGTATTTCTGAATCCTATCTATGACATCAGTTGGTTCATGCTATCAATCACTTTTGCTTCACACAGAATTTTACGAAGAGTGAGTTATTGAAAACATTCACACTGTGTCTACGTTTCTTAGTTTATAACTTGTTTTGGAATGTGAATAAACAGACGATTCATATTATAAGTCAACAAATAATCTACAGAAGTCAGGTGCACGTCAAAATAACATGAACATGAGGTTAGGTAAAGTTATCAGCATACTCTGCTATCTCCGAGCTATTTTACTCCATTTTTTATCTCTAAATACCTTCACGTTTATTATGTTTTCGCTGTTAATAAATACTGTAAGGAAAATTACAATTCGTAACCTGTAACAGTTTTAATATTTTTTTGTTCTCGATGAGAATGAATTCAGTGAATACAAAAAAACACTTGCACTATCAAATTCTACAAGCATTGATACTTTCCCTTTCCTACATATCCATTATTCTCCTATTGTTACTCTCTATGAGTTAACAAATAAAAGAAATAATAAGAAATATCTGTGTGTAAAATGACTGGCGATCTTGTTAATGTACAATATATGATTGGATTCATGCCGTGTCCAAGGTCAATCACGAAGTTGAAACTGTGAAATGTGTTATTCCATTGTATACAAACCCTCATTTTTTCTTCTTTATCATTCCTCTATATATCCATGGTGTAATATTCTATAAGTTCTTTACACTTTTCCATTTTAACGCCTTCGGGGCGCAAATCGATCTGCACGAGGGTCAAGAGATCACAATCCTTTCGCGAGATTAATTATCAATATTTACTTCTAAACGAGTTATTTAAACTGATGGAGCCTGGACTTGTAATTTGCTTGATGAAAAGAAAAAAAATAAGAGAAAAAAAAAAGATTTATAATAAAAATAAATAAAAGAAATAAACACAAGCGTGGATATGTATTTTATCTTAGATCTCAATTCCATTCCCTCATTATTTGTGTTTCGATTTTAAATTGAGAATAATAATTATAATTACAAGAATTATAATTGAATTGAAATAGAATGGGAAAATAATGGTGTCATTAAATAAACTAATTGTTAGATTCTACATTAAACTTCCGGTTGAGAACTAAGAAGACTCCAAGGGGATGCTGAGATCTCCACACGTGCTTTGACATCCGTTATACATTCACTATTGCATCACAAACACGCGGGATATATTTTCTGCTATAACAGCCTATATGTTTTCTCTTTGCCCCGTGCGGCGCGAATTCTTCCATGTGGTGAACACACCTTGGTACACACCCTCGCTATTCCAACGCTCAAAGATAGCCGCATTATATTCGTTATTTCCCTCTCTATAGAAAATTTATATTTATACGCAATGAATAATATTCACTTGGGAATTTATTAAGGACAAACGATTAATCTAATCAGAGAAATGAGATAAGAAAGAAAACAATCAGAATAATATTTTAGTTTTATATCAATAGTTACTAAATATACATGAGTTTAAATTTACCAGATATGTATTACAATATATATCTTCTCGCAGAAGAGAAATTATTTAAAAAAAGATAAATAAACAAACTGTGTCGATGAAATCTCGAAAAATTTTGATTATGACTCCATTTTAAAATTGCCTGAAACGAATTAATTTTATAAAATTTATATGAACATAAAATATATCATCAGTCAATTTCTTATACATTAGGTGCGTCTTCACAGCATGAATTTCACACAAATACACTCATACACTTACTCATTTTATTCATTCATTCTATCTTATATTTTTATTCTTTATATATACCGTTCTTCAACCTTATATATATGTATATATTTTATGCCGTGTAGAGACCCATCATGTAGAATGAATAAGGTGATCGTGCGAGAAACAGGTTTTTGGCCAACTCCATTAGCACTGTGACGTAACGTCTATCAAATTAACACAACTAATTAATAGCTTCGACAGATTGTCAGATAAGACAATCGTTCAGTCGTCCCAATTCTCTCAATGAAAACAAAAAAAAAAACACACACAATAAAACAATAAAAATAAAAATATTCCAACCCACGAAAACGAATTAATCATCTTTTACATTTTGATTTAACGATAGAATTATTCATCAATTAATTTTATTGTTTTAATGATTCTTTTCATGATGAATAAAAATATCAAATAATTTCAATATGGAGATGAAAAATAAATTTATAGTAAACACAATTCCATGCTGCGGTAGGTAAATGCATTGTAACGTGATATTCAATATAAATTGTGAAGAAATTAGATCTAGCATACGCGGAAGGATGGAGAAACTAAACATATATAACAACTTGGCCGATGCCGCCTCCTCTTCTCACCACATATACACTTTTGTTCCACCCCATAAATCGATTGCTTCGCCGCGAGACTCTGCACGACGTCGTTTGTGTGCAATACATATACGAAATGTACATAAAGGTGCAGAATTGTGAGATTGGGAATAAATCACAAGTGTTGTGTGTGCATGTTTGCAACCCTGGTGGAATTTTTCAGATACTTTAATACTTGCACACATTATTTTTACCTTTACTTTGCTTGTTTATATAAATGTATTTATTTATTTTACTTTATGTATTATATTGTACGAGGTGTGAATTCCTCAATTAATGAAATGAGTATTCACTAAAATGATTCTTGTTTTTATTTTTTTTTTTTCTTTTTCTGCTGAACCTTCGAGCATGCGGATTACTTAATGTCGTTGACAGACCGGATTACTCGCTACGCTATTTCTTTCATTCGGGTGTGACTCTCTTAATTGGAAATCACGGCAACTTTTATTTTTTATTATCATTAAATGCTTGAATTTTTTTTTATTCTACTTTATTTTATTATATTCGAAGATATAATTTAAGTAGTTGCATAGGTTTGTTGTTGAAATTGTCATAAATTGTTTTTTTCAATAAATATTAATTCAGATTTTTTGTCATTATAAAGATGTGCAACCAAAAATTAGAGTATAAGTAAAATGGGATGATAAAAATTTAAATAAATAAATTGAAACGATTAATTGAATTTTTTTCTCTGACATTGATGGAGATGATAATTGGCAGTTGCCACTGTTGTTTCAGTAGCAAGTGTGTATGTAAGCAGTTTAGTACTCTTTAAACGTGTCGTTAGGACGTTCTCGCAAGCCCGGATGCCAGACATTAGAAAGTATCCTTCCATCTATTATCTGTTACATCTATATAGATTATACTAATAAGTATAATGAATTTTATTACACTAATTTAGTCATTATCTATCAAAAATTAAAAATAGAATCAATTCTGTATGAACAAATTTGTTACTCTGGTTAGCTTAAAAGAAAAGAATTTTTTATGTGAAGAATAAAAATACAAAAGAATTACGAATGAAGAAAAAATGAAGAAAGATAAATGAAAATATATCGAAAAAATGATCCAACTTGTCAAACATAAATAATGAATTGCAATAATTTTCGTAAACATGTTGGACGATAATCAGTGAAGTGTAAAGACCTCCGCAGACAACTATCAGAAAGTGGATTTGTCATCCCACGTAGACGAGCGAGAGAGCCGCGAGACTGCTCTCGATCGTATCTCGCGACTGCCTCGTTTTTTTCCTCAATTTTTCTTCACTCCCCTCGTTTGCGTTAGTGTATAGATACACTTAGTAGTAGCCACTTGCTCTCTCAGGTGGTGCAACAACCGCGTCAATCCCTTCTATATTACCTATATAGCGATAGTGTGTGGCATGAGAAAGAAGCTCTCGCTTAGTAACGAGACAACAAGCCGAGGCGTGTATGTCAGTTATAGGTGTATACAGAGTTACACTCTGTACATATATAAAATCACTAAGTAGAAGTAAAGTTGAGAGAGCCAGATTTATAAAGAGCGCCATGGCAGGGAGTGTATAACGGCTTCAAGGACGCTACGACTCTCCCAGGAAACTGCTAACCGACATATATATCTGCGAGGACACACACTCCATACATATATGTGTTTGAGAGTGCATTTGGCTTGAGAGCATTGCAAAAGTTGAGACACACAATGTTAAAACCAGTTGGAGAATTATTATTTACTTCTTCTTTTTTTTTTTTTTCATATTTATTTCTTTCGTTCTTTGCGCCATTTCATCGGGATTCACCGGGTGGTGTCTTCAGGATTTCATCACAACAATATAAACATTCGTTTCACGAGAAAAATATTCTTTGTGTATGAGTTTAAGATACAACTGTTGCCATATGTTTGTTCGTGTTAAAAAATGAAATTTCGCAAAGACGATGCAATTGCATTGAGGATGTCCTTATCGAGAAGAGCAATAAAATAATTCGCAATGCGAGAAGTTGAGCTTGGAAATAAGATAATGTATATTTTGTGGGATGGTTACATGGGATGAAGAAGATTTCAGGATAAAATGTTTATCTGTATGTATTGCTGTGTGGATGTATGAATGGAAGGAATGATAAAGTAATAAACTGGATGTCTAAAAAAACATGAACAATAAAGTATGTGTTGAATCGTGGCTGGTAATACACCATTGTGAATTCTTCTTTTATGTATATGAAACGAAAATGTTTTTATGAATGTGGCGGATTATTTGCATGAGTCAGCGGCGATTTTGCATGAACACAATTGCGATTATTGTCATAAAGTTAAGGGGGAAAGTTAAATTATTTCGTTTGTTTATTGGTAATATTTTGGGTGGTTAAAATTTTGTAGGAATGTTTTAGATTTCAATTCAGGAATGTCAAATTCTTTCCTCATTCACCCCAGACTTCTTCCCTTATTTAATTTCAGAAAAAAATTCACACAAAAACGACGAGAAAAAATAAATTGATCATCCCTTTACTCACAATAATTTTTTACTCGATTATTATTTGCGTTTCTTCTTAATTTCTATCGTTGGATAAATAATTTTCAGGACTTGCTTAATATTCGGCTAAATTATAAACTCTACAAACCGACATGGACTACACTGTACAAAATATATTCAAATATCCATCTATAAGCAATTTTTTTTCTCCCTGAATTTTATGGAATAGTAAAAACGATTCACTAAAACTTTTTCTACAAACGTTACGAAACCAAACGTACAATTTCGTAGAAAGCCACATCATGGACTTCTAGGATCTCCTGCGAAATCGCATTGATCGTTTGAGAAATTTTTTCGATCTAGATTTTTCAAACGTTTACTGCCGCTCGTAAAAGCCTCTCAACTGGAGGTTATGCAGACCGAGTGAGATTCTTTCCTTGTTAGAATACCTTACAAAGAATAAAAGTAAATGTTGCTGCAAAATAATCACAACATTGTAAACATATATATATATACATTGAGTAGAATACACTGATGTTGAAACCATTTCGATTTCATTTATCAACCGCATTTTTAAATATATAAATAGAAAGTCATGAATAAGATAAACATTGAAACTATAATTCACATTCAATAAATACATTATTGATTTTTATCCTTATCCTCAAGCTATTCCTGATCAATGATATTTAATTCAACAAAATGTTTATTAAACGTCAAATGATTCGAGTTGAATATGAGCGGAAAATGTGTCGTGTGCGTTTGAATGAAATAATCTACAAAAACAACAAACGAACTACACCCAAACAGTTTCACTTTTTCGATGTGATAACAAACACATATAAAATACAGAAACGAGGATGACTGGGCTATAAATCGATGTCAGTGACGGCGCTTAAATCGGCAGGTATAATCTACATTGAACATCACACCGCACACGACACAACCCACAAACACCGCCAAAGACGTTTTCTCTAACCCAACCAAGGACTCAATTAGTGTATGTGTTCATACATATTTCACTTATAAAGATTGTACGTGAATTTATCTGTTTGTTTGTGTCTCAGTATAAACATCATTGACATCGCACGCTGTGCAACAGCCCTGGATAACACCAGTGGTCTTAAACTCGAGGATTTTTTTGTCGTTTTAGAAATCGAGCGTAAGGACACGCAATCAAACTTGCCATACACAACAGACGATACCAATTCCGATCTGTTCCGCTTGCATTTGTTCGTTAATCTTTTTCCGGGATAAATACACACAGATATATAATTTATAAAATTTATAAAATTAAGAAAAATAAGAAAAAGTTCAAGAGGAATAATAAAAAATATGAAATTATTAATCAAATTTATTGTAATTGAGTCAGTGTCATTAGAATGTTCAGTGGTATGGAAAGTAGCTCATGGACCAAACTTGGAATAATATTTAATTGATGAATATTCTCGCGACTAATTTTTAAATTGAAGAAAAATTTGATATTTCAATGTTTAATAATAGACATTTTATATGAATTTATATAGAAAAATTGTAACAATGAAGGACTGCATTGACTGATAAACGATCTCACCTAATTCTGAAGGATTTTGTTTTATTACAAATTTAACTGTCTCCTTGGTGTGTATTATATTGTGCTGTTAATTTTTTCTTTAACTTACGTTCGATGATTTTCAAGTCGCAAATTTTTATTTAACGTTTGTAGAGACCTTCGTATCATGGCCACAATTACATAGCCGATGTTCAATACACACTTGATTAGATTACATAAAATTCTTACTAACTGACCAATGACAATATGAAATACGTAGAGTAATTATATTATTATCTCATAAATGATATAAAATGAAATATTCATGAACAGAAATAGAATAAATAACAGTGATAATGAACCTCAGCAGTTGACAACTCAAACATTTATTAATTATAATTGTCAATTGGTGTTTCAATTAAAGATTGAATTTTTATTAATATTAAAGAACATTAAATAAAAATTTTAATAGCTAACGTATATAGTAAAATAATAAAATTATTGATAATAAAAAATTGAGAATTTCTTCAGTGACATCAAACAGAGTTTATGGCGCTTGACTATCGCGTTATGTGATATTAATTCATTCATTTATTTCGTTATTTATTTTTCCTGTCAAAACCTATCGTACAAAGACACAAACGACATTTACGTATACAGAATGCAATATATTTATGTATATAAATTTATATATACAAGCAATAGGGATTGAGGAGAGATAGGATTATATCGACGCCAATAAAGGATCGATATCGTTATAAATCGAGATCTACGGATGGGTACAAGAGCGGTACTTGTACCATAGGGCGAACGCAACACGAGCGCACTCGCTTATTATAAGGTTGAAGTACTGGCTCGCAAAAGGAACGGGCAGGGTCGAGTCATGGGTGGTCTGCTATGCTAATAATGTCCGAGCGCGCGTTCTCCTTCTTTTGCGTCGATTCTCTGTTATATGTTGTGTGTGTGTTGAGTTTGCGGCTACCTGATTGCCTACGATCATCTTCCATTTTCTCTCAACTACACTTCTATGTCCTTATATATTCACTGGTAATAGTACTTCAATTGCCATGTGAAGAAATAAAAAGACTTTATATTATTTAGAGAAACTGTGTCGACATTTGCACATGTAAAGATCGATATTTTTGTTAAAATAGAAAATCCAACATCTCCACCAAAGGTTTCTTTCTCCCATTAACAATTCTATTGAGTTGTTCATTGACTAAATATTTTTATATTCTCTTCGATGGTACGAAAAAAATTTTAAAGACAATTGGGCTACACCTTTAAATTGTGTTCAGTGTTTTTTTTTTTTCTACAATATGAACAACAAAGTATTTAAATTATTTGATTCCACAGAGAGATCAATTCATTAATTATACTTTGACGTAATCATGATCAACAGAAAAAAATTTCCAATTGTTTATTATCATTCATTAACTATCCGAAAATATTCCAACACGAAACTTGATCAACCCAATATATATTCAATCACCATTCTCATCACGACATTATTACATCGAATTTATCCATGAATTAATTTATCTCTACCACCAAAGAATATATATCAGGTAAAAGAAAAAAAAAATAAAACTCCTTGATGAATTCAATTGACTTGAAACTACATTAAGTATAGTCAAGAACAATAATAAAATGGCTACTGCGATGTGATGTTGTAATCAGACATGTATCTTGAAGACGCCTCCAGGCAAAAAATAACAAACTCCTGATGGTACTGAATACATATCCGCTTCATATACATCCACATATATACAACCTCGTATCTCGTCGCCTGTCTCTGTTGATTTTATTTTTACTATACCAAGCACAGCACTACTCATACAAAACCACCATGACATGTGTCAAATAACCGTGACAAGTAAATCTGCGTAGTAAAATGTGTACGAAGGCCATTCAAAGAGAGCACGAAAGAGAGGAGAAAGTATAAAGGTGATGATAAGAATGACACGTGCTAGTAAGAAAAATTATGAATTAAATATCTTAAATTTCTTTTTCAATTCATTTGAAAAATTCTAAAGATAAAAACTATTCCATTTACGTAGCGGGAGTGAATAATTATTTAATATTTTGTGATAATACAAAAGTAAATAAATTTTTTAGCCAGTTATGAATGAAGAGGAAGAATCTTGAGGATAATCTAGATGAGAGTTACAAGAGAGCAACCAAGAAACCAGGCGAGGCTTGTTTGTATACTTGCAAATACATATAGAGACTCTTCCGGTACTTGTCGACTTCATTTGCGCAACTGAGAACTCGTCGAATCGAAAGCGTATACGCAAAATGGGCCTTTCATCTAACTCGATTAAAATCCTACTATATAAGTGGTGTACGCCTGCGAATCAAAACTACATGAGCGAAAATAAGAAAAAAATGAAAAAAGGAATAGGGATAGGATCGGATGGCTGAGCTGGCTCGCACGATCCTCTCTCAATACCATTTTCAATATGCCTGAGGAGGTCTTTGAGAACGTAACGAGACCGAGGGAGTATACTAACTTGCAATGATCACGAAGCCGCCGGATAGGATGATGGTGACGACATAAATCGATCGAATACGATGAAACGACTCGGGTGGTTTCAATATTCGTGATTGAATCATTCGATGTTTTTTTTTTTTCATCTTTTTAATTTTATTCACGATTTATTTACAGGAAGAAAATCATGGCTGAGTAGAGTTTTTGATTTGCTATGGAGTTTGTATTTATTGTTGTTTTTATATAGGAAAATATGATTGGATTTATGTTGGAAGGCTTTTTTTTTTATTCGAAGCTCATAAAAATTGATCTTTTCAATGATTTTTCTTGTAGTAAATACGAAACTGCAATTTTTATGCCACAAACTGTATCGATCTTTATAAATACCTATTTTTTCTTTCACATTGAATCCTTTGTTTGTCAAAAATTATATCGATCTAGTAAAATTGATTTGTTTACAAGAAAAAAAAATTCATTTTCCTAGAACTTTAAACATGAAAATAAATACATTTCGTGATTTTTCATCATATCTTTATCTTAACCCCAATGAACTATTTGTAATTTACAATTCAAATATTTTGTATCTCGTCCACTTAATTCGAAAACATCATTGTTCTCAATACTATTCAACAGATGCCCATGGTCATCTTGAATGCCAATGGACCCGTGAAATATACATTCCCAACTAATTCGAACTCCACAACTCACAATAGTTTCCATTTTCCCCAACACTTTAATTCTAGAAAAACATCAGGGTACACAGACGCGTTATAATATGAGAAAGAAAAAGTCGCAAGGCCATAGAATGTGCTGAATAAATTCGGTCGATGCCCTGTTTGATAAAAACTTACAAACACCCTCGATCAATTTGTATTTATTTATGTGATTCTACATCACTGGTCAACAATCTCTGTCATATCCGGTATATTCATCGAATAGCCATACAAAAATAAATTGAAACTGTATAATAATATCTCAAAGTGGTTCAAATGGTGCCTCGCTGCCTCGATACTCTCTAGAAATGCAGGAAGAGTTTCATAGTTGAACAAACACAATTTATCAGTCAACACAAATAAATCTGTTCATTCATTCGTATGCATTAGAATCGCTTGATCAAAAAAGAAAACAAAATTATATCTATTAGTGCCAATTATTCAACTGTCTATTTATCGTCACTTCTCATCGTAGTCGATAAGCCAATTAATCGCTAAATATCTAAGACGTGCCATTTAATTGTACATTAAGTGTGATGATATTAAATTATTCATCATCCTTAATCGACAGGAACATCCGTATTATTTTTCTTTATCGTGAATATTGAACGATTGAGTTATGCAAAAACAAAAAAGAAATAGACATTAATATGCATGACCACTCTATTTCTATTGGAAGAATCACTGACATCATCAATATCTGCTGTCAAAATATTCTCTAATCTTTTTATAATGTAAGCAATTGTACACGTCAAATAGATGATTAATCATCAGGAATAATACTATACAACTTACTATACCACCACAAAATTGTCATCATACATATTTATAATGAAGTTAATTTATTCAATCAAAATCAAGAGTGAGAATATCATTTTATACGTAACACTAGAAAGGTGTTGGACGATATGTTCTCATTTGCTTTCTCATCAACATAATATTTCTCAAGTGGCTTTCCACATCCTTCTTTTCTTTTTGTATTTCAAGCCATGGATGGCACAGGTTTTTTATACCAGCTAACACATGTCCCGGAAATGTTTTCCAGGTGTTCGAATTTTATTGAGGATGTCAATGAAGGTTCTGCTGAATATTATTAATTGCTTCATTTTGTTTCTACTGTTCCAGATGGTTTTGTTAACGATATAATTCTTGTTTGTCCTTGTTTTTTTGTCAAAGTTATCAATATCATAATTTTTGTATGAATTTTTATGTTCTCCTTCGAATTTACTTCTTATGTTTTCTCATTGAGTCTCAATATCGTTGGCAATGTGAATGTTTGGTTAAGTCTCGAAGAATATTCCATAAGTAATTGCAACTGTCCTTCGAATTTAATTAATAATATTAAGTGATAATTATGGAAGTCTTCCACTCCTCATTAAAGTACACCTTCAAAATTATGAGAATTGTTAACGTTGATTCACCTGGTGAAGGTAAAAGTTGAAGATCATGAAGGATTTGAGATTCAAGATTGCTTTTGTCCAGGTATAAATAAATTAAAAACAAACTTCTGAAGACTCATCGAGTATTGCGAATAAAGTTCACACCTGTCGCACCTGAACATCTCTACCAACTGCAGACAGATGTTGAAATTAACATTTGACAGAGTCCAGAAACTTTTGAATTTAATTCCCTGATCACAAACACTTTCCTAAACAGTTGCGATTTTTCCTGATGACATTAACGACCAGTTTAGGATTGGGAAAAGTAACAAAGTAATAAAACTATCAAATCTCTTCACCGATCTAAGGATACCAAGAAGACAAAACTGAATTCCTTGAGCTTTCAATATTTCTTATAAATTTTCCAAAGCTCATCATTCATATCATGTAATACTCTACTCATAAATGATTGTGGTTGAATGATTTGAGTGCTACAGTTCGTACTGGATGTGCTGCTATATCACATGGACACAAGTCTTAGTGCGTATACAATTCCAAATCTCCATCAAAGTGGCAGTGGATATGCTGGGACAGGGCGCGTGGCTTGGCCACGAGATACTTTCACTCGTATTATATAGCATTCCCCTCTTGACTCTACTGAGCTAGTTCTTCCCGCTTTTCGCTGCAAAACTAGACGACGCCTAAGAGATGCAGGACCAGAGAGCGGTCAAAGCCTTTTCCGCTCGTGTATATACGACGCCTCTCTTAAGCCAAGTTTATATAGCTTATACTCAATGTATTTATTTATTTCATTTTGTTTCTTTTCCTCTTTTTACCTCTCTCAAACTCTTTCTACACATTTTCCTGTCTCCCAGCAGCACTCTCAGATATATACCGATCATTGACATTCCACTCTTGCTCTTCGTACCCAGTGAAATGATCCGCAGCGCTCTGATACTTATTGCCACTTAAGTTTCACCAGTTTTCCCAGTATACTTGTGAAATACTTACTGCATTTATACACAATTTAACATTTTATTTCGGCAACATTCTATTTTTTTATGTGTCTGTTTTATTGATGGTGAGAGAAAAAAAACATTGCTACATATTTTTCCAAGAGGATATTAATTGAGAATGATTTTCTAGAATGGAAAAATTGGATTCTCATCGAAATTGCACTTCAATTATGATTGAATATGAATTTACAATGAATTGAAACATTTTCCAATGAAATTTTGATACATTCATAACTTATTGAGAAATGCATAAAGACATCTGAGAAAATGTAGTTAAAATATCGATTTGGTATAATTAAATTTGAAATTTACCACAGGAGTAAAAAGTGTGAGAATATTTCGATGATATCGAAGAATAATATAAAATAATGATGCCAAAATGGACAGTAGAATTGAGGGTAGTGCAAAATAACTGAATAATTGAACATAATTATGTCCATATATAACTAAAAGTCATAATAAATGTTGAAATTAAAATAAATGGTTAATGGTACTTGCAGCATCCCTCTCTCATTTGAATGGTACACATATTCAAGGTCGAGCATTCGAGAAAGTGAGAGAATCGATTCGCGCGCGGCAGCAACACGAGAGATGGTTACCACCTCTCTCACCATCTCTCTTTTTCTCTCCTTCATTTTATCATTCTCTTTATTTCTCTAATGTATATAAGGCGCTTATACTACTTCGGAGATCGATCACGTCGTTAACGGTTGCGTTCCACGTGGAAAATGAATTTCAATCGATGTCCATTCGACATGCCCATCGAACATGCACCTGAGATGTTTGTGTGTGCTCTCAATGGCGTTGTTGGGTTATAGGAGAAAACTTAATCGGGTCATTTTATCAACTGATGTATTTACAGTATGCGCTTTTAGAACGCCTATATAAAGACATGTAGAGCGAGGCTTTCATCGCGAAATCCTCACTAAAATATTCATGTCACCACGAATACATTTCTGGTTCATTTCTCCACATTATTTAACGTTCACTTCTACTATTTAATTCATTGTCTATATTAACCACATTATCCTTAACATAATAGTTTACAATTTTATTATTCAATTTCACCTCTCATATTATACCCACTAGTACAGAGCCATCCAATACGTTGACTCTAACTACTTGCATCTTCTTCAATACGTTCAAACACTTTCGAAAAAATAAAAATTTATATTTTTTTCCCATAATTCAAAATGTAATTGGGATATTATTCAAGTTGTGAAAGTAAATTGTCAATTTTTTTATTTTTTATTAATATTATAATATTAAGTAAACACATTGACAGTTTATATTTTTCACTTGTAATGAAAATATATTTTTATACTTCAATTTCATATTGATTGATTGGAAATTTTCAGATTATGCTCAAGATTTAAAACTAAAAATCAACAAGTTCTCCTCTGTAATTATGGTCCATAAAAAAAACTGGATTCTATCGTTATATTTTTATAAAGTGACAAAGACAAAACGAATGGGGAAAAAAATGGAATTGATGATAATGTATGGCAAACAAATTTTATAGCCATATTAATTTCATTCACGATTCAATATTTTTTTCCCTCAGTATTTCACTACATTTTCAATACTTCAGATAATATAACTGACATACAACGATGCTATCAAGAGTTAAAAATAATTTCCTGCAAAAATATATCACCCAATTTTAATTCACCATTATCTTTAATGAATAATTGAACAAAAACAATTTATATATCTCACATCATTAAGTCTCCAACTACTTCTTAATATCCTTCATATTCATAATTCTTCAACTTACTTCCATCAAAAAAATATGGACATAAAAAAATATTTTAAAGGTCATTCTTACTTCAATATAAATCATATTAATAACATAAATTGAATATAACATCATCACTCTATAAAAAAAATCTATAAGAGAATGTTTTTAGTCCTCTCGATCAAAATTATTTAATATCACATTACTCATCCACCATCAACAAACCACATAATCATTAATTCAAAATGTATCCCAATAATTTTTCCACTAACATAAAAAAACGAAACATGGATCAAACTACCAAGATATTATTGTACACTTTGATGATCAGTTTCCCTTTGGTTGATGCGGATGAATGCATTTGTGCTACAGCTGAAAGTGAACATCAAAACTATCCGTATAAACCTCAGCCTCTTTTCCTCTCACATTCTATGCACACGCACCCGTCTCCTAATCAGTAAAGAGATGGCTGCAGGAGCAAAATGAAATTGCCTCTGTGCTTACCATAAACCGAGATCGTTCGCATTGCTACAGTCGTGCGCGCACCAACTTCTAGTCAATGTGGGCGGGGTGATCCATGGAGAAAGCCACGCGCGCAAGCACGCTTTGCTCCGTTTCGCGCTGAGACACACAAACATATATATATTCGCTTTATGCCACTGCGAGGCGTGTGCCGGCTTTTTTTTTCCTGTTCCTATTCATTGGTTTATTTATTCTTTCTTTTATTACTGTCATTTTTTTTTGTCTTGTAAGAGGGCGAACGTGCGCGCCCGCGCACGAGAATATGGTCCCACTTATAAGTTGCAATGCGGCGTGCTCACGACCCTAAGGAGAGTCACTTACCGGCGGCGTAACGCCGACTGTGTGTATATATATACAAAGCGATAACGGCCACTGCGATTATCTCGACGTTTAAATGTCATTATGCGCGCCGCGCAACTGGCACTGAGTATAGCAATGCAATTTAACGATTGAGAATATAAGACGACACTTCTTGGAGTATAAATAACCACCTTTTAATCAGGTGATAATTTTTTCGCCCATCTTAATTGATAGTTTATTTACTTGGTTACAGATTTTTTATAAGAATTTCGGATGATTCGTATTGGTAATTTATAAATAATTGATTGCATTGATTCTGGTAGGAATTAATGAGAAATGAAATTTATGTTGACTTTAAGTTGAGAAGAATGGAATGTATTTGATTGTGATCTTTGCATAGTTTCTCGATTCGCATGCATAGTCGTCTATTTTTTTGTTTTTTTTTTTCATTCACTTTATTTTATTTATTCATTTAATGACGTAAGGCTGACAAGCGAGTGGGTGAGGAGCGTGTTACAACATGTCTAGACTACTTCTTCAACGATGTATGTGGCAGAAAAACTGTGATGTTAAAATTATAAGTCTATAGGGAATTACATGGGAATTGACGCGGTTAGAAAAGTCTTGAGGAGCGATATTGAATTGTTATTGATGAGGAAAAAAAATTGGGTATAATTGAAGAACTATACGAAAATTCTGATAATGAGAAACATGAAAATTCCTGTATTGTAATGAAATAAAATAAAGAATGTATGATAATTAGAAATAGAATCTTTCTCTCGAGTTTGGTAATTTTTAAATTCATTCTAAAATTTATTTATCTCAATCGGAATTTTATAAATTCGCAGATAGATAGACAAATTCGCAGAAATCAATCAAAGAAAAAAAACACAAACAAGTCTTACACCAATTATAAGAACATTAAATATGTATGATGCGTAGAAGACATTTAAAAATTCAATGGACGATCCAGCACGTCCGGTCGATCTAGTTCTATGATTCGCTTCAAGATGAAAGCGAAGAGACTCTCTAGTCCGACTTTGGAAGAATAAAGTGATACTGGATATACATCTCCAACATGGAAAGTATATCGAGAGTGAAGCAATTAATGTCTATTACATTGATGCTTCTACATGAGAAAACAGGAAATTGAAGGCAATCAGTCTCTCTTCATTCAACTTACACACATACATTACACTGCAATTTCTCAGTACTTCAATTTATCATTCAAACAATATTACATTTCTATTTACCACACCAAAAATTAACAGAAAGAAAAAAGAAACTATCAACGCTACCACCACAAAAACTATAATTAAATTCAAAATTAATCAAAGTGATTGAAATTAATGGAAATAAATAATCTTGCGTGTGTATGTACTACATCAATGTGTATGCTCGCGTGGCGGGCGGCAGTCGCGACCCACATCCCAAGCACCAGAGATAAAGTGCTCCCCAGTCCGCTCCCCATGCGCAGAGGCTCTCAACATAACCCCGCCTTTTATCACCTAATTAAAATGAACATGATAAAAAAAAATATTTCTCATCATTTTTCATTAGTTCCCGCAATTAATAATGACATAACATAATTATACAATTATATAATCGTCACAATTATCAATTGAAATAAGATCACACAAAAAAAAAATGATTTATAAGAATTTATAGATGACGTAGGAAAAAGGTGTGCGAAAAATTTCATCTGTACATTCACCTTCAAAGTCTTAACGTCATTTTATTGAATGCATAAAATATATTTGCGTATAGAAAAGGGAGAGTATAACTAAAGCCCCTCAGGTTGTTATCCTTTTTTCTTTTTCATTAACATTTCTTCTTGCACACTTTGTAGAAGAGAGAGTCCTATCTTTATACGAACATTAGAAATTGCGACCCCCTGCAACTTGAAACGTGTGCATACGTGTCTATGCACTGGTCCACTTCCTGCATTTTTGAAGACGCGACACGTCCACTCCCGTTTTCTAAGTGCATGTATACTTCATGTCTATACATCACTTTATACATGTTTGCGTTAACGTGTCGATGTATTTCATGTATGTATAATGGAGTTTACTAAGACTGTAAGACTGAATAAATGTGATACTGGACAGGCTAACTCTACTCGTGTGTGCACTCACTATCGATGCATCTACGCCTTGGATATTATGCCTAAGTTTCTCAACAACTCTACATGTGTTTGCGTGTGTGTGTGTTTTTATGTATAATATAGACGAGTATACTCTGGCGTTTTGCATTTTCCTTTTTGTTGATGGTCAAATTGAATCGAGAGGAAATGTATGAAGGTATTAACACAAATATTTCTTTGGGAATTTATCTAGTTTTTGATATTGATGTATAGTTTGTTATTAAAAATAGAATTTGTTTTTGGTTTAATGGTTATATTTGGAATAATTGTGTAATTGAAGCGATGGAAAAAATTGAGAAAAAATATTATAATTCCGTTAGATACTACTTGCTAAATATATATCAAGACGTAAATTGCTTCTACTGTTTTATTTATTTTTTATATTCATTCAGGATGTGAATTCTTCCTGGTTAAAAAAAATCATATTAATGGTTATTTAATTACTTTTGTTGCTTAGCTTTATTTATTAATAAACTTTTACTTTTCTCGTATAATAAATGTTATTAATTACTGATGAAAAAGTCACGATGATTCAATTGATCCAATTTGATTTTTGTCTATTTTACTCATTAGACATTAAAGTAAATCAAATCGAAAATACATTTGATGATCAGTAATAATAATTTTTCTGAAATAATACAAAATAAAATGAAAAATTTCTTTTATGTTTGAATAATATGTAGAAATCATATTAATGGAAGTGAGTAATTTTAGTAAAAATGGCAGACACTTTTTACTCTGAAGAATCGCAATGACTGTTTTTATGGTCATTTAGGAAATGTTATACATTAAGGAAAATGTAAGGAGAAAAAATAAATTTTTTTTTTTGTATCTTCCTAATTGTACATTCCCCTGAACATGCATTCAACTGTTGCAGGAAGAGAGATATTCATTGTATAATGTATGTATTATTTTTTTTTTTTTTTCGATTACTCTCCTATTAGAAGACCACGTCTGGACGAGGAACTTCCGGTGGTTGTGTTTAAATCGTGTGCACTAGCACTGACAACCACACATACACATGAACATGAAGTTAAACAGAAAAACAAGTACACATAATCTATGCGACGTCTTGTTTTCATGCAGGATCGTTAAACCAATTGACTTTTCCTCGAGTTCTTGAAGTTTTATTTGCTACTAATTGCAACTAACGGCTCAACTCCCTTCCTTGGACTTACTGCGCACCTTTACACCTCTTTGTCGGACAAAATGTGTGGTCTGACGTCATAGAAATACTGACCTCGAGATGTTCCACACCCCAATGCTATTTATTTCATTTTAATTCCTTCTATTTTCTTTTTATTTTTTCTTTTTACCTTTTTTTTATTGTATGCATATTAATATCTATTCGATGGTTGGAATACCAATGGAATCTTGTCTACATTACACAGACGTAACCTCGTCTATGTGGTTTTGGAAAGTCTGAGATCATCTATCTTTTTGTGGAGGCGCGGTATATTCGAAAAACGCTTCGAGCGATCTATTCTCAACGATCGATGATCGTATATTGAAGAATAAATGAAAAAAGAACACTAAAGAACATTTTTGTATTTATAATCATTCTTTTTACTATTTTAATGCAGTCTAAACAAAAGAAAAAAGTTGAACTATTAATAATAACGAAAATATCTCTGCATATTTCAATTCACTCGCATTAACACCTAATTCATATTTGTACAATACAATGGTGAGCAGTAAATTTATGATCAGACATTACATTGAGTTGAAAAGCTTTCAGCAATAATGTACAGAGTTTTCGCACAATGCTTGAAGCACACGGAAGTGCAACACCACGATGAAGAGTTGTGGATATTGCATTATATGTCTTGCCATCCATCTTTGCGTTCTTTCACAGTGATATGTTCGTGCGTAGATATTTGCAAACGTCTCAGACATCAGGAGCAAATATACTAGCAAACAAAATAGAAATCTGCGTGCTGTTGGTGGACTATTACTTACATATACACACATAAGATGCTGATTTACTCTTTCATTTTAAAAGGCTTTGGACTATGAATGCAGGCACGCGTGCACGCGACTACCTCTAACGACTCGTCGAGGTGAACGGATTAACGTCAGCATCCATTTGCGTCTCCTGTAATTATTTCCAGTTTCGTATTCGGTGTCGATGATTTACTCTTTGTGCATACTTCCAACCTTCTACTTGTACATATAAATTTTCAAAGTGAGAAAGAGAGAGATATGTTGGAATAATTATTCAGCTGCAGAACCATATTTACATCTGGAGATAAACAAGAAGAGCAAAAAAGGACGAAATGAAAAAGATGATGGTACAAATTGGTGGGCAATGAATATGTATTCGAATATTATACATCCACCTCATATTTTTGGCTATCAACGTAAACTTTATCGCCTTGCTAACTTTATGTTGTGTCTGGCCTTTTTGCGTTTAAACGATTGTCGAAATTATGGTTGTGGTGGTTAATTTTTACTCATGTTATATTGGAACGGGGATGTTTTTTCCTTCATTTTGTATCGTTATTTTACACCTGAGAAATCGTCAAAAGTTAAACCGATGCTATTCGGTGAATAATTATTGTAATATTTTTGATGGGGGTTCATTTCAAAGGTTGAACTCTTCTGTTTGAGATGGTGCTTGAAGATTGATGATTGGATCATTCTTCATGAAGCTACATGACCTCAAAGTTGAATAATCAAAAAGCGCAAATGTTGAATAATATTTCAATGTTTTGTAATAAAACATTTGTTGTATTTTGAATAGAATAAATATAGATAAAAGAATTTGTCTGGTAGCAGAATTTACACGGAAGAATTTCACATCGTAATTTGTGTTTTTACGTGTATCGATGTCCTCAAGTGGAAAAACAAAGAGTAAAGCTGATGGAAACGAGAGCGAAGATGGATGACAAAGGGAAAAACGAGACGGGCCGCGCTTCTCTGATCGCGGAAGTGTCCGAGGTAACCAGGCGACCGATCGATCGATAGATCGTGGTGACTTCCTCGATCGAGAATGGGATCCGTGATCGTGTGGCGGCGCAGCCGTGAGCGAGAAACGCAGAGGCGAGAGATCGAGGCGGATTCGTCGCCGTTGATCCAGTTGAGGCATCGACTCTGTCCTTTTTATTTTCTATTTCTCCTTCTTTCAATTCCATATTAGTCGCGCACAACTTAGGCGTATTCTGCATCAGGCTCTTACGTATACACAAAGGACGTCCAATCCTTAAGAGGTTACGTTGGATATCGCCAAAAAATAGAAGTCTCTTAGGAATTGTTCTTGCAAAAACTAGTCAAGAAATCAATTCTGAAACTTGCAAATTTATTCACATTTGTTTTTAACGAGAAGAATTAATTCAAAGTTGATTTTTTTCTTAAAAATTATGTCATAATATAAAATGTAGAATTTCCATTTCAGGTGTGAGTAAATCATCAGTCCAAGACTGGAAAATTCTCAAAAGTTAAATTATTCCTATCTATAACCAGCCAATATCCAAGAAAAAAATAATCCTCTCCACCAATCATCATGAATCTCCCTTACAAAATTATTTCATCAATGTCATAAACCCATTTCAATAAACAGCGCACAAATGTTTCCACATGCTTGCCAGCTACATCACGTCAGATTCGTCCTGTTGTCACTAAGTAAACAAAGTCATTAAATATCAAAAGACCTCGATATAACAACGATGTATCAACGCATTAACCAATAGCCATCAACTTCATTCAACATCGAACAATTACTTTCATACAAACAAAAGAGAAGAAAGGAAAAATGAAAGAAGCAATAACACGATTTGTCATTGATGGAAAAGAAAAAAATAGTAAATACCTCTTAACTATAAGTAATACACATTGGCACCTAAACAATAAATAAATATAAATATAAATAAACACAAGTCCTTGTCCAGATTGTTCAATTGAACGTTTATAGTCACGATCAACAGTTACTGGGTCGTATAATTGATAAGAATATCTTAGGACGCTCACTACCATTACATTGGCATTGATAAGACTATAATGATCACGATTGGTCTTAGGAATATTGCATCCACTGAAGAAGCAACGAAAAGGATGCAACTGGGCATGGGGTCGCATTCCACGTTGTCTTATCTCCTTTCTTCCTACCACACGATTATTATTATAACAGTAGGCTCGATGCGAGAGTAGCATAAACGGAGTATATAGACTCGCCGCGTGGCGTCTCGTGCAATCATAACGGTACACCATCCACTCCTTGTTCCAACCGCTCTAGTGTATTCTACACCACATTATACTCAGTGATTATTTTCTATCTATACCTTTACATATATTATATATAAATACATTTCTCTCTCTGCTGTCAATTATTCAATTGTCCATTCTTCGGAGTGGTAACTACTCTCCTTTATTATTAGCACACATAAATTATATAATAACAAAACGGATAAAGATTATTAGCTTGGACATTTTGTGGACTTTCGCAAAACTATTCATTTTTTTTTCACTGACTCATTGCCATGTTTTGAAATGTTGTGGTTGGGATTTATTATTGCGTTTATTGTTTGCAAGTTTTTATGCGTAGTGGAGAGTTCAAGGAGGACAGTTTGCAAACGTGGATAACTAAATTAGGATTTTTGGCAGAGAGTCAGAATGTTTAATTTGTTTATTTTGATATTGATTTCTTTCGAAAATCGCTGTCTTATTTAATATTTAATCTCTTTTGCGTAACTAAACAAAAATAAAATAAAGATTTTTAAAGTTCACACTGATAATGTGCACGAATATGCTCTCGAAATATCCTGTCATTAGATCAATCGATAATGATCGACATAAAGAGAGGCGAGTGAGTGAGGAGGGCAAAATAACTCTCTCTGTCTCTCACCCCGTTTTCTGGACTCCTACGATAAGTGGTTTGAGACCAAGACGAAACACATTGCAGGACATTCGAATCACTTAAGATTAGAAGCAAGCAGTGGTATAAAGACAGTTGGAGAAAGAGAAAGAGAGAATAAGTAACTGGAATGGACCGAATTCAAAACTGGTTTGCGACGCGTCTCGCATTAATCCGCCTACCAGTGTGCCAGCTGGCGAACTATACTAGATCATGTTCTCTATTCTCGTTTAATTTAATTAAAACACACAGGGCACCTACCGGTGGGACACAATCTTTAAATGTAGACACTGAAGTGCAATGAGAATATCACCAAAAAGCTGAACGAGAAAGTGTTGCAGTGAAAAAAAAAAGAATCAATTTTATTTGAACTCAATTTCATAATATTAATCCAACATAATATTTGTATTTGGCGTAAAACATTAAAATATTTATATTTCCATTTACAAATGACAACATCTATTAAAATTAAATGAATATTATCCAAAAAAATTTCAAGTAATAGAAATTAATATAAATTGGCAAAAGATAATTATCAATTTATTCCCAACCCAAAATTTTCCTATTTACCAATTTCCCTTTTCTATTTTTAAACACACCAACATCGAAGCTTCCTCACTATCCTACAGAACATCGTAAATTTTATTCATCAATAATTCCCCAAGCGTAACAATAATCACCTCTACATTATTATCCTCCATATTATTACACATCTGTTGCAGCTTGTGAAATATTTTTTTTCCATCTCATTTTTCTCTTCTCTCCTCACCAAGCTCATATTATACATTAAAACATTGCAAAAATGACTTCCTGCAGCAGTTGAGTGAACAAAAGAGATTGCAAATATGAGTGAAAAAAAAAAAAATGAATAAAAAAAAAGAAATGAGCGAATCATGAGGATAATATAACATTAGTCATAGGTATTGTCGAGCAATAACTACCAACCAACGAAAATGATTGCGTGTCGAATATGTGTTGAACAACCGTCATTTATGTACACAAAAATATATGTACATAATATAAACACATAGATAGATATGTATGGATGAAGATATAAATAAAAAATGTACTCGCAATCGCGTCTCGAGTCCCATGCACGAGTGATCTCGATTCCAACTCTCGGGTGGAGTCACGTAGGTGTATAGCATACGAACGTAAACGTCTCTCCGCGTACACTACACGTCTAGAAAGCTCTCTGAGAGTGAGCGTCACGTAGCGGCCTCGTGAAGTTGTATATGTATATATAAATATATTTATTTACACGTGTGTTTGCTCCTCTCTTCCTCTCTCTATGTCGTCGCTCAACAGGACTATACACGTTCGTGGTCCAGGTGAGCCGGAGATCTGCGTGTCTGTATACATATCCGCGAGACGAGAGGCGGCGAAGGTGTATACATCTCTTTTTCTTTCATTCTTTCCTTCTCAATAACTTTATCGTCTCCCTCATGCTCACTTTGTCTCTCCACGGTGAAAGTGAGCGCATTCCATGGCCACCGGGACCACGCCCGACTAACACGCACATCCACATTTACACATAAACAATATATATATATTTGTTAATGTGCATATGTGTATGGATTGAAAGCAATGGAATAAAGTTGATAGAGAGAAAAGAGAGACGCAATAAGTGTGGAGAGAACTCGCGAGCTCTCAGCTCTTTTACTTTTGCCTTTGGTTTATGAAATTTATGGTTATTGAGGTATGAGGAGACACTTTTGATATCTTTGTGTGGGGGAAAATGAGAGTTGAGTGCAAAATGTAAACAGTGGGTGGATTAAAAGTCAATTATATATAGGGGTGAAACATTTCACAGTTTTTTTTTTTCAATAAGTAAATATTGTTATGAATTTTTACTCATTCTTATCTGCTGTCTGAATAAGGTGTCGATATTGACTCTTCACGACCCACTGAAAATTTTTAGTCAATCTTTTGACTAAAAGAACATTTAGTTTTTCGTAGTTACTCTGAGACTTCTAATCTTAGGAATTTTTCTTTACTAAATAATTTCCCCTGTTCTATCCACATTTTATCACTACAATTAAAAGTCATAATGAACAATTATAAATCACTAATAAAAAAAATACTCTGCATTCAGAACAATAATTATACTCCTATTGCAAAAATTATGCACAAAAATTAACTGTTACATTTATTTATACAAAAAAAAATTGCATTTATCTAAATCATAAAGAACAATGTTGTCATAATTTTAGCATACACATAAAAATAATTCTACTACATTTAAATGGTCGTTAATTCACCTTCATAACGTAGATAATTATCTCCACCCTCATATCCACCCAACATCATTATTTACTCCATATTTAAAATCCAAACATTCCAATATTTATCCAATAATTACAATTCATCATATCATTTTTTGTTTTTCCATATTAAAAATACACTGGCCCATGGCATCAAGATGCATTTTTTTATGGCATCACACGTGTATACTGTACGTTGTATTCCTACAACAAACACATGTACGTACTCAAGTGCGCGCACATTGAGGGAGAATAAGAAAGAAGGCGGAGAAAAAATAAGAGTGAAAAAAAAATTGATGCACTAAATCGCTGGTTGTTGCAGTTGCGCAATCGCACTCAACGGACAGTGCGCGCGAGGCCGACCCCGCGTGTGCACCGCAACGAGAGAGTTGAGAGTACATAAACGAGCGTGTGTAAATTCGTGTATGTAATATATATACATATATATATACATGTATATATATACACACAGGAACGAGAATTATACTGTTTCTTTATTTTATTCTTCCTTCCTCACTCGGTCAGTTATATTCGCTTGCAGATATTTTTTTTTTTCTTTCTTTCTTTTTTTTTCCTTTTCATTCGTTTGTACTTTGTGCTCTTTAACTATTGTATATTGTATATAGTCTGCTTTATTGCTTCTGCAGTATAAAGTAATGCGCGATGTCGAGGCAACAGGCGCGCACATATCGTAACGTAAATCGCGACGTCCAGGTGTTTGGGTTGTACACAGAATATATGCAACATATTAGAGAGTATTTGTTTGTGTATATGGGATGCATGTAGATGTGGTGGACTTCCTGATTCGACATTAGTGTAAATGGCCAGGCTATAAACAGGCGGCGAAAAGTGAGAGGAATTTTATTTTGCGATATTTTATTTTTGGTGTGGTTTTGTAGTCAGTAATTTTTTATTTTTAGGTGATGATGGATTTTTATTGGAGTTTTTATTTTTTTTCTGGTTGAATGAAGAGGGCAATGGATTTATTGAGATAGTTTTGGTTATGTTTTTAATGAGTTTTGCATTTTTCATTTCTTCATTTGGAATTAATCAGTAATGAAAATTGGGACATTTTTTTGCGAGAGTTTGTGAGAGAGAACTACATTTTTCCGTCTACGACAAATTATTTAGTTAATTATGGTTAATTGGAATTTGATGTATTTGCAAATGTGTGAGGATTATTAGCACTGTTTTTCCTCTACTTATTTATTGGACAATTGACTAACAAATGTAGAAAATGTCATTTTATCATCATTGAGTGAAAAAAGATTGTGGGAATTTTTTTTTTCTATTCAATGTGATAAATATCATTCTTCATATTCATCAAAAGGAATGGAATTTTATTATTAAGCAAATTACTTACTGAATAATAACACACTTGCAAACAATTCAAACTGAAACTTTTCAAATGCAAATTTCAAGACTATCTACACACTCATAATAATTGAATAGTTTTACTACAATGTCTTCTTTCCTGTTTATATTCTTTTCAATTACTTTCCCCGCCTACCCAAATACTCTCTCAAACCCACACAATTTACAGATTGAATTTCATCTATAAAAATTCTTACACAAACCTTGTGTAGGCGAAAAATACTCCAAATTTCTAACTATATCCTCTTTCTACAATAAAGTCCTGAATGAAAGAAAAAAAATGCCACAATACTTTTCTTTTTAATTGACCTAAATACAAATTATTAATAAAAATAATCCACGTAAAGATTAAATATTTACTATCAAAAGGGCAAGAAAAATAAAAAAAAAACGATGCAATATATAAGTAGAAGGACTGAGCAAATGGGGGCGATGTCAGGCTTCATTCGAGGATGTTGCCAAGTATGGATGAAGCATGCAGGGTAATTGATGCACCGAATTGCCGGCACTCATGAGAGATCACCTCCATCTCCTCCCGTTAAATAAGGAGGAGTGCGCCCGATTTCTTTCGCAACATTTCTCTTCTCTGGACATGAGTACACTTGGATTGGCCTGGTATACTTAACACACTCTCACATACACAACAACACAGTTCGGCCAAGGGCAGTCACGCTCTTCTCAAATCCCCGCGCACGAATCAACATTGAACGATTATATTCCATCGTTGGCATTTTTTTCTTCTTCAGACGAGTATTTTTTTCACATTTTTTTTTCTCAACCATCATTGCTATTATTATTATTGTTAATACCGTCATTGCGTGGTCATTGAGTTGAAATTTTTTTTTAATTCACTACTTTGTTTATTTTTGTTCTTCACCCTTGATGGACGGATGAAGGTTTAATCAGAGGAACTTATATTTATTTCGATGAGGCGCCGGAATATTTATACGCACATTTCAACTCTAATGAAATGAAAGCAGGGAAAAAAAAAGAAGAATTTTGTAAGAAAAAAATGTTGTATAAAATTTGCGCAATGTTTTTTCGAAAGTGTTATCGCGAGAACTGGGAAAGAAATTTATGTATGGGGTATATATGTATTATTTTTTGGGCCTTTTATTCTTGCAAATAAATCGCGACAGATTGACATGTGAATTGAGCTTGGCAACCATGTAATTAAACGATGAGTCTAAGTACAACGCGTTTATATGGAAAAGGCAGAATGGGATCAGGTCCATTTTTAGTATACTTGGGATTAAGACATGCAGAGAATTCTTTTTTTTTTTTTTGGTATGGATTTATAAAAGAGTGTGGATAATTGTTTTGGCAAAGATGAAGAAGGTGAACGAGTCGAGTTGTCATCATTGCTAATGTATGAAGTAAATTAAGTTCATCCCTTGGAAAAAAAATCAAGGAGATGATAAATTGCATTTAAAAAATCGTCTTGTTGAAACAAATGTCAATACAAAATTGAATTAGAAATAAAATTAATTTCTATTTCAAAAGTATATGTAATAGTTTTTGAATAGACAATAATTTCTTCTTATTGAAACTGACAATGAATGTCAATAAATTATTTGAAAGGTTCCATCAGTCAATTCCATTTACCATTTCTCTTCGTCCCCAATAATATGACATTAAAAGAAATATTGAATTGTCAAACGGAACTGATAATTGAGACCTTTCAAAAATAAAATTAATGTCGACATAACGAATACGCCAATGCAGAAAAACATCAACTCAATAATTGCAAATGTATCATTAAATATAATTATAATTACCAAAAGTCGATTGGGCTGTGAAAAGAATCATCAAAAGTAAAATAATGATAAAAACAATAATCCAATTTTCCTCATTATTCCAAAAATTGTGTCATCATATTCACTTAAATATAATTATTGTAAACAAAAAGAAAAAAAGTATTCATAACCTGCAGAAATAATAATTAAATATTTTTCTTTCATTCCCCTCGTTAATAATTTCAACCTCAAATATTATTTCATCCATCTGAGATGAAATCATTTAAAAATTGAAGATCTTCTCTAGCTACATTTATCAATCACTTCATTCTCATTTGAGTTTGACATTCAAGGACGGATATTAACTCATTTCATTCTACATACCATTGCCGCTGTCAATTCATCCGGATCATAAAACACAGTTGCTCAAACCTGAAACACATTCAATAGCCCATTTACTCTCAATTATATAACTATAAAAATAAAAAATACAATTGAAATAACAGCAGCAGCAGCAGCAGCAACAGTAGTAGTAGTAGTAGTAGTAGTACTAATAGTAACAGTAATAGAAATAATAGTCCAACAATAAATAATTTTTACAAAAGAATTTGATTTCATGAAAACAGAAAGATAATTGATGATAAATCTGACTTCATTATCTACAAATTTTCTCTACTCTTCTCAATGAAGGTATTAATCAATTGTGAAGATGATCGCATGAAAAAACAAAGTAAAATACATCGCGATTATAAATATGTCGATGTAGCCTCAAGCAACTCCTCCCTGTATTGAACAACAATATATATGTACAAGAGTTGTATATAAAGGCAGTTTAATTTCCCTTTCGAAACGCCGTTAAATCGATCGATCGAGGCTTGAATTACCACGAGGGGGAAATACAGTTCGAGGCCGTTGGCATCTCGATCTTGGCATTCCGATCGATTGCCCCAAACGAACGTCACTCAATGTATATATATATACATATATATTTATTCCATATAAATGTATGTATACACATGCAATTCACCAAAAAAATGTCATGACAACACGATGAAAGTATAGATGAAGTGAATTGATATGGTTATTAATCACCTATCGTCGCGAGTTCATGTTACATATGTTTTATTTCCTCTTTTTTTTTCGTTCATCTTGATCGAAATATAAGACAAAGTGAAATTTTATTTTGTATGTAGTCGCGTAAATTTGTGGAAAGGATTTTTTTTCTGTTTTTGGGACATTGTAGTTTTATTATGATGATATTTTATTGTTTTTTATTTATTCGTGGTGGATTTATGTCCAAAATTATTACGAATACAATTGTTATTGCGTCATGTTATGTCTTTTGTTAGTGTCATTATGAGTTATGGATTTTCAGTGTTTCAATTCGCTGATCGAGACGAATGAATTTTTTTTTATTTTATGATACCGTCATTCGATATACAGGTAATTATTATATATGTTTGTGGGATTATTTTCCGGAGTAATTCTATCATTCTTCTTCGTTTCACTACCTCATCACGATTTGTTGGAGGGTCATATCAAGTCTGTAGATATAATTTAATCTAAGAAATATATATATATATATATAGATGAAAATTGTGGAATGGACACGGAGAAATTTTTATATTTGAAATTACTACAGTCACATATTGGTTAGGGTCGTGTTGGTATTGTGATGAAAATTTATGTAACAATGGGAAAAAAATTGATTTGTCTATGGAATTTATATGGAATCATTTGAAAAGAATCAGGAGAAATCACATTTGCCAGAGATCAGATATTTTTATACTGCAAGAAATTTTTATATAATAGAATAATAAGTAATTCTGAAAAATACATCTCGGGGAAATTAATCAATGAACAACAAAAATGCAATATCGATAATTCAGAGAATATTGTCTAATAAATCATCACTGCATTATTTCTCCTGATCACATCGTCTTAAATCTCCATAAAAAAATTGATTGCCACAAAATTCATAATAAAAATATCCTTCCACAATTTCCCTTCGATTTTTTTCTTTCCCAACGACGAATATAATTCAAATGTTAAGTTGTGTAAATGCGCTTGGTAAAAGTATGTAACTCTCGTAATGTCCCAAGTGTGATGACACCTACGCAAAATAAAATAGCGCGTATGTAGACAAGGAGAATCAAATGAGTATCATCGATAGGTCGAAGCGTAGGCCACATAGAATATTATCAACGTATATATAAACGCAAGCCCGGAAAACACTTGGTTTTATTTATGTATAGCTTTTGTTGTGTAGTTCTATATGTTCATATATGAAAATACGAATGTGTCTGTGTGGAGTTATAGGTGCATGTGCACATGTAGCAAAGGATCACGACGTTCTCCATGCGGAATATGTATTATACACACGAGCATCGCCCGGATGGAGATGGTGGTGAACAGGGCGTGGTCGCATTTATGTAAGTTCCAACCGAGGAGATATAGGTATATAAAATTTTTTCGTCACTGGCGCGAGTACTCATGACGTGTATGTATTTTCTTATATACATTTATATGTATGTAGTTAAGTTGCGAGCACAAGTCCTCCATATCGATCGCTCGACTCCCGCGCTTCGACTCCTGCGATTATCTGCTTGGCCCCGAGCCTGATCAGGGCGATCCCTTGACATTTGCTTAGGCTATATCGACCGATTTACAGTGGAGAAATACATATATATGTGTATATAGATAGACAGCTAGTCTATTTGGAATTGGTGCCGTTGATACTGAAAATTCATTTTTATATCTAATTTATTTGATTTGATTTGATTCAACAAATTTTTTTAAGGAATTCTATACGAAATAAATTCTAATGACAATTTTTTTAATGCAATGACGTTTGTGAAGAATGTGAAGTAGAGAGAAAGAAAATATATTTAATTCCATTATAAAAATTATTGTATGAAAGTTTACGGATTAATGATGATGATAAATGTGGTGGAATTTAATTGAGGAAAATAATTTAATTAAACTGTGAATTTTATCTCTTAATGGATTTATTGGCACGTGTGAAATGGAACTGTATGAGAAAGTTAACAAAAAATTCCAAATGAAGAATTTTTCCATGAAAATTCTTCTGACTCAATGAAAAATTGTTGACTGATTTAATCATCAAAGTTAGAAAATTATTCTACAGACATTGACGATTCATAATAAAGAATCTCCACAGCAAATTTTTGCGATAATATTTTCTACAAATAAATATCCTAACATGAAAATGAACTGATCGAATACAATTGCATTTAAATATATATGCATGTATATGTATGTATGCACAGAATAATCCCAGTGGATGGGAGAATTAATGGAAATATCTGAGGGAAGGGCCTGACATTAATCGAGATTATGGCGAAACAAGATCACGAGTGTGAGTCGCTGTATTTATGGGCAAGCGTTGATAATCGTATAGACAACTATATGTAGTGGATATACATCAGCGCGACGCGATTGAACGCACACGCACGCGAAGAAAAATCGTGGGAATTTTTCAAGAATCTCAAGCGGAAGCTCCCTCGCACTAGCATTATATGGTCAATATAGTATCGGCCATGTGATGGCTTTAACAATCCAGTTTTCACGGTGTGGCATTTTTATATACGACGAACATGTCAGATGAATTAATGATCGAAGCAAGAGACCAAGAAAAAAATAATTATGATAAACGTAAGAAAAAAAAAAAGATTGCATTAATCATTTCTTCTTCTGCATAAAATTACAAAGTAACTGAGCATGCAATGTAAGGACATACTTAAGTCATCCATGATTTCCTTTTATATTTTTTTTTTCTTTTCAATCGCATCAGTTCTATTTATTTTTCTTAACATTACGCGATTATTGTACTATTGAATTACGAAACATTGTGGACTTATTTTATCGTGTATTATTCACAAATGTATTCAATGATAATTAGTTTAATTGACTTCACGAAAATGAATGAATAAATGAATAAATAAATAAATAAATAAATAAACTACTTATTCAAGTAAATAAATTGTTTCATATCATTCATTTATTTTTATTTTTCCTTATCTCAATGTTCGCTCGCGCGCTCAAGTGCTCATTATATTTCTCGCTTGCTCTCTTCAGCTTCTTATTCTTTCTCTTTCTTTTTTTTTCTAAATATCTCTTGCACTCTCGACGCTATATGTATATATTATGAGGCCGCAGTGGAGAATTGGCCGTGCGGCGAGAGATACTAACGGATTAGAGATTAGTGGGTGTGTTACGGGTCGATACGGGTGTGCGACCATGCGTTGAAATGAAAGGAGACGCGACTTCTGAAAAAAAAGCTCAACTATACGGGTTTCTGCACGCGTTATCCTAAAAGGAGAGCGTCGTGTTGGCGCACGAGAGACACTACACACTCTAGGACGGACTTTGATCACGACACGTTTGTGGATACGCGAACGCCACTCGATTTAATGCTGTGGCTCTATAACGGCCCTACAGAGCCGGTAAATCTGGTCGAGTATTCAATTTCCTGGTGAACATACGATAAAGAAGATGATTGACGGTTCATTTTTCATAGTCGTCCACTTTTCATTTCACTATGTGTATCAATATGTCACCATATACACATAAATTTTATTTAATCTATTTTAATCTTATGTAATTAATTTAAATTTCCATGATAAAAATCGTTTTATATATTATTCCATAATTGATAAATGAAATGTTGACGTTCTAAATTTTTCGTCTACTTTCTAAATTCAAAATGATTGATTTCCCGAAACGAGAGAGGAACTAGTTGATTAGTTCCAAGCCTTCAGTATTTCTTTTTGTTTTCATTCCTTTCTTTTTTTCTTTTTTTTTTTTTTATTCTTTTTTCTTCTATTTATTTAATCCTGTTGCTGCCGGGTTGGCAATAATGTTCGATGATGCGTGTAAAATATTGCTTCATCGTGGCATGCTGACTTGTCACGTTGTACGGTTGAAACAGACACATTTCTTCTGCTTTAATAGTGCATATCCTATTAGAATCGATATAAACGATAAAGGTATCTCAATGCTCTTAAGTTGTTAGCAAGAGACTTGATTCATTGAGTAGACTGTTGTTGCATTTCGTATCGGATAATGAAAGAATATAAATATCTTTGATAAGTGACAAGTGAATTTTAAGTATTTAATACGTTTCCTTAAACTACTTGTGTTTTTCACGAGTTTGAATCTCGTTTTTGAATTCAATGCTGCCACACTTCAACTGCGCGTCAGTGTTTGCAGTGCTACCAATTATATTTGAGGTTAGGAATTTATTTACAATGAACGAGCATAAGGGCGAATTTTTACAAATGAAGTAAACGACAAAACTGACGATAGAAATAGGAATTTATGATATTTTGTCGTTCATGGAAATCGACAAAATTTATATCAATAAAAGAATATCATTTTCTAAATCACGAGATAACGATTATTAGTTATTAGGTGGAAAATTGGAAAATTGAATCGTTGTTGATTGGTATTTTGGTTACCATTTAATTGTTGATATTATGGAGAATAATGATGACTGTGTGGATAAATCGGTAACAGTGGGTAATGTCGATGTAATCAGAAACGTAATTAGTTATCGATAATGAATAAGGTTATTTTATTATTGATCAAAACTAATTGGCTGAATTATTATTATTATTCTTTTGTTTTCAGAGGATGATAGAAGCGAGGGGTCAGTTGAGGTGGAACCGGAAGTTGAAATTTGTGATAATGAGGAACCGGAAAAAATTTGCATCATTGATCCTGACTCGGAAGTTTGTTTGTTTGATTAATTTATTGTGGATTGTTCGAATTTTCATTTCCACTTTTCTTGTATTTTGGATGTACTAAACACTGACTTGAGAAATATCTTGATTAGGAAGTGGCATTGAGAACGCTTTGTTTTGAATTCTTTTCGAATGCTTTTAGATGCTATCTCTTCAAATTCTATTGATATTGATTGAATGTTGTGTCCATGGAATTGATATGCGTAGCTACAAGTTGAATTGTTTTTTCTTAGGAACTTGATTTCAATCATTCAAGATTGAGTAAGTTGGAAAACTTGGAACCGTTAACTAATATAAAGAAATTATGCTTCACGTGGAATTTGATCAGCAAAATTGAAAATCTCGATACTTTGACTACTCTTGTTGAATTGGAGCTTCGTGATAATCAAATTACTGCGATTGAGAATTTGGATGCTCTAATTAATCTTGAGTAAGTTTTTTTCGTTGAAATGATGTGATTGACCCAACATAAACAATATAATTGTGGAATTAATATCGTTCAAGGATATGAAACTAATTTGCGCAATTTTCTGTTTTAGGGTGTTGGATATATCATTCAACAGAATTAAGAAGATTGAGAATTTAGATAAATTACAAAACTTGCAAAAACTCTTCTTATCATCAAATAAAATACCTCAAATTGAAAATATCTCCCACTTGAAAAATCTAACTGTCCTCGAATTGGGCGATAACAAAATACGTAAAATTGAGAATTTGGATGGATTAGAAAACCTGAATAGTTTATATTTAGGTAAAAACAAGATTTCCAAGATTGAAAACATTGGACACTTGATCAATCTTCAATTACTCAGTCTACAAAGTAATCGTTTAACCAAAATTGAAAACTTGGAGACATTAATCAACTTGGACCAATTGTACCTCTCTGAAAATGGACTTACTTGCATCGAAGGCTTGGATAATTGCAAGAAGTTAACTACACTCGACTTGGCTGATAACAAACTCAAGAGTATACAAAATGTAGATCACATGGAACTTTTGGAAGAATTTTGGGTAATTATTCTCAAATATCTGATTATCTCAGCAAGTACCAAAATACTTCAATGTCTATATCGGTATCCTCATTTCAGATGAATAACAATCAAATAGTGGACTGGCATACAATCGAAAAAATCGCTGAGAATAAGAACCTTCAGACAGTCTATCTTGAGCACAACCCGATTGCAAAAGATCCAAATTACAGAAGAAAAATAAAATTACTTGTACCATGGTTGATCCAATTGGATGCAACATTATGCAGATAAACTCTGTAAGCCCTATACTCACACATTTGATACACACAAATTAGTTATTTTCTTTGTCGCATTTAGACCGATGTTATATATCGACTGAGGTCTATACTGAAGGACTTCAATTCCATTTTCTATTCGTTTTTTTGTCTGCCAAGCATTGAATACCACAAATATTTATACAATTGGGTATTCAATAAAATCAAAAACTTCCTATACAGGGCTTCTGTGTTGAATGTTGAAGAAGCCACAATTACAATTGCGCCTTATTTTAAAGTTTCAATAAATACTCAAACATCGTATAAACTCAATTTTTATCGATGTTCACATGCAAGTGGTGCACTCCAATCCTATATTTACAACAATTTGCACATGGTATCTATAACTGATCGATCATGACTATAGAATTGCTACATTTATATGGTCATACAAATAATCAAAATGTTTTCGTTGTTAACAATGACATACAAGTAATAAATTGGATGAAAACAATATGGAATTGTGATTTTCAATTTGGAGGATTCTATCAGGCAAGAGCATGAAGTAGAGGATCACTTCTTTTCTTTTTTATTCCATAAACTCAATCAGTAAATGTGAAAGTTCACTGTCTTCATGTTGAATTGGAAGCAAAGAAGAAAATTTGCTGTTCAACAACACCGGTGTGACTTAGCCTATATTTTCAATAACGAGAATAAACTGTAGTTATGATAAACTTTAACGAAAAAAAGGGTATAAATATTATACGAGGTAGATACAGCCAAATATGAGTATATGTGATTGAGAGTTACAGTCATCGTCTTCCAATTTCTCAATGTTAAGACAGAAAATGTGTCGAATTGACAAAATTGCACAAGAGTTCTATGCTAACGAGAGTTGAGAAATTATTGATAAAAATAAATATTTATGAACAGTTTTGTCATCAATACACGCGTGAAATATTCAAAATTCGTCTCCAACTTTCAGAAACATCAAAGAAGCATAGAAATTGATAAATTCATTAAATCTCTCGAGAATTCATGTAATATACACTCCTTCGACATTGAAGAATCGAATATCACGCCTACTTTTTCCAATGCAAAATCCGATTGCAAATCAATTAATCATATAAATAACTAAAAGACCATGAGACTGAAATTAGTGAATTAAACATGGTCAAGGTTAAAATTACTGCGAAATCTGTTTGTGAACTAAATATATGCTCAAGACTTTTAACAAACATTTTTCAAGAGCACTTCCACAGTAATCGATACATCCATCTAACCGACGCCACAAGAATTACACATCCAATTGATAATTTTCCAGTTCAAAGATCATTCACGCAACCTCAATTATTATCTCATTCATCATTCATACACTGAAAAACATATACATACCTTTTTCTCTTCATGAAATCGTAAATAAACCAGCCAAACGTGATTACACGATTCATCATCGCCGCCATTATCGATACATTCGAAACCAAACCGCGCGCATTTAAAAATCCCGCCAAAAATTCCCAAACTAACACTGAGTGCCTGGCAATTAAAAATACTTCAGCTCATTCCCATTTATATTCTCGAAATATAAATAAACTTCCGCCGATATTTCTCAGAACAATAAAACAATAATCGCAATATATATACAAATATTCGTCGTTAATTCAGCAACACAACCAAAGGAAAAAAAACTCATTACTTTCACCCTCCCATTCAACAATTAAGGTTAGGTTACAATAGCATCATCACCTCAGTCGATAATATCATTATCAACGTTATCATTGAATAAAGACGCTTTATAATTGGGCGAAAGCCGTTGCTCCGGTGTCGCACGCATCTACCGACACTCTTTAACGTGACGTCATCGATGGTGGCACTCTTAAAGTCGGCCATTTTGTGAGTGTATACCCTCGATCGTGATATTTGTGTGTTGGGTGGCTGCTGGAGTAAAATCTAATGATTTAGTTAACTCGTAGAGTGACCCGGTCTTCTTTATTACATGTGCTGAGTGTTAGATACATAATAAAACGTTGTTTAGACCATTAAAATGGAGGATAAAGCATCACTGAAGGAGCTTGACCAGTGGATAGAACAGTTAAATGACTGCAAACAACTGACAGAAAGCCAAGTAAAAACTCTATGCGACAAGGTACTGAGAACGTAAAGACACACACGAAATACATTTTTCTTTCAATTCTATATACGATTTCACGTTCATTTATATTTCTTTCCGTTATTCTTTATGTTTTTTCGTATTATTACAGTGGATATTTATTTTAATTTGTGTGAATGAATTGGGTGGTTGAACGTGTGATTTCTACCTCACGACGATTCACCTATAAATATATATAGATAGCTATTGGGCGGCATGTCATACAAAATTGATTGTTACCACGCATCAGATACTTGAGGTGAAAAAATGGAGAAAAAATATCACGATATGTTTATTTGTTTTTTTTAATTATATATGTTTATCACTGGGATAATTAAGAATGTTCTATTCTGTTTGAGATGTGTGAGTCATTGATATGTGTTGGGAATATTACGTAGTTTTGTTTGGTAAGTTTTATTAGTTGGGCATTTTTTTCACTTTTAATTCATTTTATTTAGTTTATATATATATTGATAATTAATTGGAGAAGATTATTTAATTTAGAGGGATGGAATGAAATGGTTGATAAATTACTAGTGAGGGGTTTGATGGAGTTGGGTCGAGAGTGATAACAGGTGAAATTTCAATACTTGATTGTATGAAGTTATTAATCAATTGTTGAATATCACGCTGTGGTTTGTTGTTGATGTAAATTTTCTTTCTTGTGTGGGGGAATAGTTTAATTGTTTTGTTGAGCCATGTGTTTTTCATAGTTTTCTTTTTTTTGCATTTGATATAGTTGCATGTGATTACATAAAAAGCAGAGAGAATGAAAATTCTTTTGTTTTATTCAATTATGAAAGATGCGTTCGACGAAGGATGGGTTTTATGCTCCCATCTTCGCCGTTAATTGAACGCAAATTGGCACGAGTAACAGGTGAAAATATGATACTTAATGTATGAATATATCGATTGTAACTGTGAAACTGGAACGTTCTCGGTTGATTATTAGTTTTTTCCCTTTGATAGTTTCCAATGGCGAAAATGTTTGATATTTATGTCATGCATTTGTAATCAGTTGGTTCATCAACGAATTTATGATATATCAATGGAATTCTCAAGGAATGCCATAATCAGATAGTTATTTTCCTATTTATTTATAAAAGTCGAAACAGGATGAAGATATTTTTCTTTCATTGTCGTCTGCGATGAAGTGAAAATAACAGTGGTAATAAGTAAACATTTAATGTTCAATTCCTAGTGTAATCATTGATTATTAATTGGAATGTTAGAAGATTATTTTCCGTCCTCAATGTCGTGCAAAAACTCACAATAATAATAATACTGGCGCTCCATTATACAATGAACGGTTTCATCTGCCATGAATAGAAGATCCGAATTAAAATTCAATGCTAGAGGAAAGAAAATAATATTTCATCACCAGAGCAAGAATCAATAATCAGTCACGTGATTGGTAGATGCAAAAATATCATGCATTGATTATAAATTGACAAAGTTTTGATGTGGGTAATATATATGCATAATGTATTCACGTTGAGTTAATAAGGAAAGAGAAGAAAGAGCTGTGTGAATGTATTGGTGTGCCATCAGAAATGATTATCCTCTATCACATGAACCGATATACCTACGTATCTAATCAACAGACAAACTCTTTATTGTAAACATTTTTTCATTTACTCTATCTTCCTCGTATACTTCCTCTACGATAATAAAAATAAAATATAAAAGACAATTTTCCAGATTGAGTGAATAGAATAGGGTTTCTGATGGAATTATTTTTTGGATTTTTCAGGCTAAAGAAATTCTAGCGAAGGAGTCGAATGTTCAAGAAGTAAAATGCCCAGTAACAGTGTGTGGCGATGTTCATGGACAGTTCCATGACTTAATGGAACTCTTCAGAATAGGTGGAAAATCACCAGATACAAACTACCTGTTCATGGGTGACTATGTTGACAGAGGATATTACTCTGTCGAAACAGTAACCCTCCTGGTAGCGTTGAAGGTAATTCTAATTTTACAATTTATTGGCCTCAACATTACAATATCTTCCACTTCCCTTTCTTCACTCTTATCACATAAATTGATATAATCTAATAAATGAAATATCAATTCAGGTGAGGTACCGGGAAAGAATAACTATCTTGAGAGGAAATCATGAATCGAGACAAATCACACAAGTTTATGGATTCTACGATGAGTGTCTACGTAAATATGGAAATGCCAATGTCTGGAAATTTTTTACCGATTTATTCGATTACCTGCCCTTGACTGCGCTGGTCGACGGTCAAATCTTCTGTTTGCACGGTGGTCTTTCACCTTCCATTGATACATTGGATCACATTCGTGCACTGGACCGTCTACAAGAAGTTCCACATGAGGTATTTTATTTACAACTATTCACTTCACTACTATTGATATCTCCATATCAACATTGAGAGGTTATTTTTTTATTGAATCTATTTTAAAATCAATATCAATTTTATCTATTTCCCAGGGACCAATGTGTGATCTATTATGGTCAGATCCTGACGATCGAGGAGGATGGGGAATTTCTCCACGTGGCGCAGGATATACATTTGGTCAGGACATTTCTGAAACATTTAATCATTCAAATGGCCTGACTCTTGTGTCTCGAGCCCACCAGCTTGTCATGGAAGGCTATAATTGGTACAATTTAAAATTCCTAACTTGAATTCACAATGTTTTTCTATTTTCGTCACTCATAAATTAATAATCAATTGAATATAACTAGGTGTCACGATCGCAATGTCGTGACAATATTCTCCGCACCCAACTACTGTTACCGTTGCGGAAATCAAGCTGCGATTATGGAACTGGACGATGCTTTGAAATATTCATTGTGAGTTGATTTCTCAAAAGACATTGAAATTATTGATAATTGAAGAATGTATTTGGAATTTCTTCATTCTTTCATTCATTTCTTACAGCCTTCAGTTCGATCCAGCACCGAGACGCGGTGAACCACATGTCACCAGGCGGACACCGGATTATTTCCTGTAAGAAGTCCAACCTGAAGGAGATAGATTTTAAGGTAGGAGAATGGAACGATGCTGGCTTTATAGTGACGCCACACAACATAATCTGTATGAACATCGTCATGCGTGTAAGGCACCAAAGCAATTCTTATACGCTATATATAGGTCCCAAGTATTGTATCATGGCTCACTTTACAGTGTCTCTCCAAGCGACGAAACACGCGCCCGTGTGCGATCGCGTGTATTTCACACACCGGAAAAAAATTATAAAACAAAATGCAAAGAAAAAGAAAAAAAAAGATAAGAAACAACAAAACAAAATACGTAGACCTGTAGACATAACATTGTACACATAAGTAAACAACAATAATGTACACAAGTACCAATTAAAATATCACCATCAATGATTGAGTTTTCGTGGATCGCAATCAATCGCTTGTATTTTTTATTTAAGAAGGAAAAAGTGGAAAACGAAACTAATAACAAAAACAAATAAAACCCCGCATGTCAATGTCAAAATATACTAGCGTATGCTGAGCAAAATGCGAAAATTCTTCACAAGCCTTGGATGGGTATTTATTTATTTCGATGATCTACCTTAAAAAATGAAACGAATAAAAAACAAAAAAAATCAATGAAAGGAAGATTATGTTATTACTTGGTGATTGTGTGTATGGTATGTGTTTATGTGCCAGTTCGTACAATGGAAACTGAATTTACTATAATTTGTATAATTTTTTCATCAAGGCGTTGTCAGTTGTGTAACGTTGATATAAAAAAAAAAGATGAAAATGTTTTAATTGAACAATGAGTCTATGAAAATAATCAGGATTGATGCAATAGTAAATTGACCCGTGTACTATTGAATTATCATACCCTTTTTCAGTGTTGGGAAAGAAAATGTATTGCGTTTCATAACACTACCTACTGAAATCATAGGTGAATCAACAAAATAACGTAAAATAAACACTCATAGATGTAAGATTGGTATTTCTATCAAGTTATTGCTGTAGGTTGATACAACAGAGCTATTGCGGACCACGATCATCTATACTAAAGTTACGAGCTCTGTGAAGATTCTGTTAAATCATTGCACTTCCTCTCTTATTCGCATATACTATACCAATAAATGTTAGACTATATTATCATTTATATTTCATCATTGAATCATTTTTCCGTATAATTTTTCGATATTAAAAACAAAGCATAACACAAATGTATTTGGGTCAATAAGAGTGTTACATTTGCATCAAATCCTAAAGAGCTAAATAAAAACAAAAAAGAACACGTCTACAATAAATTAAACAAAAAAAAATAAATATGGAATGAAATTATCCTTAATGATATTGACGATCTTTTTACTAATAAGTATAAAACTGATGCTTCTGGTAAATAAAAAATATGTAATGCAAGCCAAACCAGTTTGTTGTGTTGTGTCAAAATCATTCTCAAAAAATGGTACAAAACAGAAACATAAACATTAAATATAGACGTTGTGAAACACAAAACATCTGAAAAATAACGAACCACGATAGAGGGGTAATCATAAGCCGTAAGCATGCATAATTATTAACTATATTAGTGCTCATAGAGTGGCTTCGATACATTATTACACGAAAATTGAGGTGAGCGTAAAATGTGTAGATGCGTATTGTAGCAAATTGTAAATTAATTAGTAGCATAGGTGTTCTACAAGTCCCGCCCCTGCCCCGGTCGTTATCAGTTGAGATTGCATCCTCCATCTCAATGAGATGAGGGAAACTGAGCATTTCTTCTTCTCATTTTATATTAAAATCTACACGTACTTGTTGAATCATATTGATATGAAAATGAATTTTTCGTATGCAACAAAAGAACAAACAAACTAAAAGAAATAAAATCGGATTATATTCCATAATACATGAAGAATATACATATACACTAATGTATAGATAATTTTATATTCGCCCTATTTATTGTATTTCTCAATTATTCTCGTGTTTGCGTGAAAACAATATGATTAATTCCAATCACTTTTCAATTAACAAAATCAACACAATGGAAATTTCATAGGTTCGAACGGAAAATATTTTCTTCAATCTTTTCTCATTGCTTGTTGATAATTTGGACGAATATACTCATTCGTATATATGGATTTATATAAAAATATACTTTTAAGCAATGATATTGGTTTTGCCACAATGGCTCGCCAAGTTTTTGCATTTATTTATAACTTTTCGCTGACTCGCGATTTCAATTTGCAAACGGTAAATTCTTTTTCTGAATGAAAACAAATATTTTTTTCACTGAATAATTACAAAAAGCCTATGTATACATCAAACGAATATTCATATCCACCGATTTTACTTATTTTCATTTCCATAATTATTTTTAATTCAGAAAATAAATTGAAAGAAAAAAATTGAAAATATGCTTGCACATATTCTTTCATTCCAATGTCTACTAATTCAGATATGAAGATTTATCATTCAATACCAATTATACGTTAACAAAAATATTTATTCTTGATGGATGAAGAAATATATCATATTCTTTCAATTCCATTTTTTTTTTATGTATATACTAGAGTCAGCATCGAAGAAAATACATTTTTTGTTATTTCTTTCCATCGTAAATATGTTAATGTACAAATCAGATTGACTCACATCAGGGAATTTCTATGTGGAAATGTGATGGAAAATTATTGCACCACTATATCTTACAAATTTCCATAACTATTCATCTTTGCAATTCAAATGAGTATGCTCGTGATGAACATCAGTGACAACATGAATAAATTTATATTATCTCACTGCTCCCTCTTAAAATTCGAGTTACAAAATTCATAAGTTAATATTGATTTGAATGCAAAATGATGGATACTTTTAACAAAGTTTCCTATACTCTATCAAAATACTTTCGTCTAACACTCACAACAACCTGGATAATTCAAGTCTATTATGTTATCGTCAACATATAATCAATTACGAAATTTTCAATCCCGTATCGAGATTCAACATTTGTTTTAGAAGTTCGTACGTCGTGAAACTAACAGATACCATGGGAATAGCTCGCAGATAATTGATACTCATCCCTCGATACATCCCTTTGATTATTCCATTTTCTGCATAGATCAATTTAATTGTTGATATCATCCCTGAGCTGTTGGCATTATCATACAATTAGTAATGGTTATGTTCTACAAAACCAACACTTTCATCATCAATCTTTAATAATATTATTTACCCGTATTTATGTGTAGCAGGATCCATCATGGCTAATTGCATTCGTCTCCTGGTGACGTCTAATGGATAGGAGAAACTTTGTGCTACAGCTCCTGCGATTCCCCCACAGAGTAACTTTGATGGTAATGTTAAAACAAGGCCACCTGGTAACGAAAAAAATTAAACAAAAATTATAATTCATTAATCTTTGTACTCGTGCCGAATTTTAATTATTTTCTTTTTCGTTTTATTATTTTTTTATCAATATCTTTATCGCATTTCATTCATTGTATTGTGACTGTGTGGTTTGTGTTGGCTGAATGCAATCAATATGTTGTAATAAAACTATGAGTGCAAATATGAATCCAGCTTTTTCATTAGTCGCGTATTAAATATAAAAATCCAAGTGATATGACGACAAAAAAAATGATGATGATGATAATCTAAATCGAAACATGACTCACCAGTGTTTCTTGTGCAATCGTCACATGTATATTTAGGCGCATATTTCATACAAAAGTATTTGAGATACTCAAATGAATAGAATGAAAATCCCGCATATGGTATCATACCAATGATTGTCGGCCAAAATCCACGATATAACGCAGTGAATCCACCTTCCTGTAATCAGTTCAATTCATTCATCATGTGAACTGTATTGTCGCAATCTGTGTCTAATATATCATAAGCTTCCAAAAAGACTGAGAGTTCAGTTCTGAGATCCAACCAACTAATCGATCTCAATGAAAATCAATTAAATGGACCAAAGTTCTGGTATGATACGATTATCCTTCCCAACACTTCATCGAATTGGACTTTGGTACCATCTTAATGTGAAAACTTTTTTATCTTTTGTGAAGCGATATAACAAACTTACATCTTTGAAAATTGTCACTGCCGTATGTATAATTCCAGTGTATAAATGTTCTCCTGCAACTTGAAATGCTAATCTCGCTCTGATAGTATCTAATGGATAAGTTAGTGTTACAGCTGTTACACCAGCACATGATCCAGCAAAGAACTTATCAATGTGCGAATTGTTGCCAGCGATACTTCCTAAATACTATTTGAAGAACATTCAAATTTCTAATGATATAAGAGGTAAAATATTATTTCACATTTGATTTTATGAATTGAATGAAGGACATCTACCTTTTTGTATATTTCAAATGAGGTATATTGTGTTGCTGCATATGGAAATATTCTTATCATTTGAGCAAAATTTCCTTTGTAAAGTGCAAGAACATTTTCACGCTTTATTATTTCTTTCAAGCCAGAAAAAACACCTACAATAAAATTCTTTCAAATTAACCCCTCAACACAATATTTGGTTTATCTAAATAGATAGCAGATTCGATTACCTAAGTGTTTGTAATGAAAACTATGGGCTTGTAATAATATTTTTATTCTATCTAAAGGCGCAACGGTAGTTTTGGAGCACATTCCGGCAAGACCTGAAAGCAAAAATAAAATTTACATCTCAAAAGGCACTGATAACTCTCTGATAACATTATTATTGTGTCACCAAAGCGAACAGCGAACTATTTTGGGACACATTCTTATTTCTAAATTAAATTCGAACATATAATTTAACGTTATTCTATTTGAGTTCCAATTGCGCTGAAGAAAGTGCGCCAAACTCAACTATTATTTCAAATTATTCCAATCAAGAAATAAAAAATGATTCTCACCTCCAGCGAACAGACTTTTCGTTATGAATTCAAAATTCCTTTCATCTTTCACGTACGTTGTCATGTTGCGTCGATATTCAATAAATAATATTTATGTGCCAAAATCTCTTTTCTGTCAGCGGTTTAGAAAGCGGACAGAGCTCTGTCGTTTGAATATCTCTCCCCGTTGGTTGCTCAGCTCTTACTGTCACGCTTACCAAGCGCATACCACGCGTCTTCATCCATGGTTGGAGGTGGCTGACCTTCTTTGATGCTCCAACGTACTGAAACGTCTTCAAGAATTGAGGTTATGTAGACTGTTGGAGAAAGTTACTATCGCGGATCTGTTTTAATAATAAATTATACTTCATGGTTTACATATATTCATTTGATAACAGTCGGCATCTTGTTGGAATGATATTAGATAAAGAAAACAATATAACTATCGCATCAATATATATGTCGATATATATATATATATATATATATTTCATATGTATATACAACAGAATCGTTTGCAGATATGGCGATTGTATAACTAAAGCAAAGTCCAATTATTGGGAAATATCGGATCTAGTGCATCTCAAAGTCTCTTGATATCAATTCCTAGCTGAAAACAATTTCGCTATTTCAATATGTTGAAATTATGATTTAAATTCATGATAAATTTGGCGCCAATTGTCCGGATGTAAACATGATGGCGCTGCGATTATGACGGTCGCTTCATTCCCCCTCCGCAAATTGGATTGCTAGACAGCATTTCCTCTCCGGTCTTTTCCGTTTATACTTGGCTGAAGGAGGGTCGTTGGATCGAATCCGCTTCAATCCAGCGATTAAACTAATAAATATCCTGCAGCAAAATGACTGAAACACTTCAATTGAAGGGTACATTGCGTGGGCACAATGGTTGGGTCACCCAAATTGCCACAAATCCGAAATATCCCGATATTATTTTGTCATCTTCACGTGGTAAGTAACAGTTACCGCCATAATACTATTCAAGAGCAATGAGAAAAGTTCATATGGATATTTGAGAATGAAGCATGTGCTCTTTTTAAGACGAATGTTCTGTTTGATATCAATTAAAATTGTAAATGTAAGTGGAATTGAATAAGAAGGTGGTGAAAGTTCTTCAATTCATCGAGCTAGAATTAATTTTCTGGAGTTACATATGCAAGTCGTCCATGTGAATTTCTCTTATCGCAAATCATTCATCCTGTTATATTGTAGATTACAATTTTTTCTTATTCTTTAGACAAGACTTTGATCGTGTGGAAACTTACACGTGACGAAACCAACTATGGTGTGCCACAAAAACGTTTGTATGGTCATTCCCACTTTATCAGTGATGTCGTACTGTCTTCTGATGGTAACTATGCTCTCTCCGGTTCATGGGACAAAACTCTGCGCCTGTGGGATCTTGCTGCTGGACGTACAACAAGACGATTCGAAGACCATACTAAGGTGTGATTTTTTGTCTTCTCTCAATCTGTGGAGAAATGAAAAATTCTAGTGAAAACTGTTGGAGTTTCTCTACGCTCCATGTAGGAGATTCATCACGATACGTATGGCACCATAAAAAATAACTGAAGCATTTTTTTTATATATTTTTTTTTATGATAAATAACATAGAAGAGGCAGGCAATTGCCATGTCACCGGTGCCGTGAGTATTGGATAGTTTTTCCATCAGTATCCTCAGGAATTATGTATACAATTATGTAATTCGCCATGATTCTTGAATGCACATGTTTTCTTCCATATGTCGAATATAGGACGTTTTGAGTGTGGCTTTCTCTGTTGACAACCGTCAAATTGTCTCTGGTTCACGGGACAAGACCATCAAGTTGTGGAATACACTCGCTGAGTGTAAATACACAATCCAAGATGAAGGTCACAGTGACTGGGTCAGCTGTGTACGTTTTTCGCCAAATCATACCAATCCAATTATCGTGTCCGCTGGTTGGGATAAGGTAGTCAAGGTTTGGAATTTAACTAATTGTCGGTTGAAGATCAACCACAATGGTCACAGTGGTTACCTCAATACCGTGACTGTCTCACCGGACGGTTCTCTATGCGCATCTGGTGGCAAGGTAATTGAATATTTCCTAAAAACTTGAATTTATAATTGTCAACAACTTTATAAATGGAAATGATGCAAACTTTTTTAATATTAACGATGTCCATGAGTGTATTGCGGATATGGGACTGAAAACATTTTAAATATCATCTCAATTAAATGTTTGGAAAAGAACAATTGCTAACTCTGCCTTTCACTTTCATTTCCAGGACTGCAAAGCTATGCTTTGGGATTTGAATGACGGCAAGCACTTGCACACGCTCGACCACAATGATATCATCACTGCATTGTGCTTCAGCCCGAACCGTTATTGGCTTTGCGCTGCTTTTGGACCATGGATCAAAATCTGGGATCTTGAAAGCAAAGAAATGGTTGAAGAACTTAAACCAGAAGTTGTATCGCCCACGAGCAAGACGGAACCACCACAATGTCTATCGCTCGCATGGTCAACTGATGGACAAACTTTGTTCGCTGGATATTCCGATAATACTATCCGTGTTTGGCAAGTGTCTGTAACAAGCCGTTAAACACATGTAAATGACTGAAGAGTAAAAAATAACCAAAACTTTAAATGCTATGAGTCTTAAGTTTTATTAATTTATTAGTTTTTATCTCTACTGAGGTCCTTGTATATACATTACAACTAAATAACACATAAGTGATTATAAATATTTGAATTCGATATTATTTATTCATTTCTGAGATTCTGAACTACTATTTAAATTTTGTTCGAGCTTTTCAAATTCTTTCTTCGCTACTTTGCCAGCTTCATCTTCAACTTGTTCTACACCAAGTACTTCAGGTATGTAGAACTGCATCATATTCTGTACACCATTTTTTAATGTAACGACTGAACTGGGACAACTCGTACACGATCCTTGCATTTTCAATTTTACAATTCCATTCTCGAAACCCTGTGAATAATCATCAGTTGAAGCATTACTTGCTCAATCGTTTCTATATAAAATCAAATCAACATTCTTACCATGTAAACGATGTCACCTCCATCCTCTTGAACAGTTGGACGGATTCTCGTATCAAGAAGTTCCTTTATCATCTGTACAATTTCATCATCATCCTCATTAATTTCTGGAACGTAAATATGGAAAATGATTTTACTGAAGTATTTCAATTGGAATCATCTTGCAATCTTTGCAATTATTTCTAATTGTTCATACGTGTATCAGATGATTGTTGATCTTCTGTTAATATGGGCAAACCAGTTGAGAAAAAATCCATAATAGTTGCAAATATTTCTGGTTTTATTAAATTCCAATCGACATCCTCATCAATCTTCGTTACTGTAATGAAGTCACCGCCGTAGAACACAGATTTCACACCTTCAATACGAAATAACATCTTTGCTAAGGGTGAACAGTAACTTTCAGTAGCAGTAGGGAAATCTTTCGTTTGTCCGGGTTCTAATATCGGTACACCGGGTAAAAATTTCAAACTATTTGGATTTGGTGTATCTTGGGTTTGAATGAACATGTTTCGTTTTTGCAGAAAACGAAATTTATCTTCATGTGTTTTCAAACAACATCTAACATTGGGATCTTGGCTGCTGTATTGTAGTTGATGATAATTACTCCTGGTCATTCTGCAAACAATTAGCAAGACATTTTTTTCAATATGATAGAAAAATTAATGCCGTCAAGTCGGTAAACTCCACTCACTTGAGACATTGACAACCAGCGAGTGATCTGTATGACAAAATGCGCCCTGTAGATAATGCTTTTTTCAAGAATTTATCCATGGCTTCTAACGACCGATTAAATTAATCTATCAAATCAAAAATTTCGATTATTTTGATTGACTTATAAGCGACTTATTTGGAGGTTATGTTGATTATGCTTGATGTCGTCGTAAATATTCTGTTTCAACACATTGATAAACATAGAACTCTTTTCTCTCTCTCACTCTTTTGAGTACTGGTTTTCGTCCGTGGATTGACCAATTGACTGATACCACGCTAAATACAACGATGTCTCAAGCTTGTAATATATATATTTTATATTATGTTCATTTAGTACTTTCTATATGATATATATATATACATAGTGCATACTGCTGTATTGTGTTCAACCATTCGCATACATATATGTAACGAATGGTTTGGCAGCAAAGCTTTGGCGTTACCATTGCGTTCATCTACTTTGTATTATGGTGATTAATTGACGGAAAGTTATTTAATAAATAGTGTTGTTAACATAGTAGCATTCATTGGTGATAGCGTCGAATTTTTAGCAAAAATGGAGAAGCCACAGAAAATGCCGAAAGTTGCTAAAGTAAGTACCCTGAACCCTTATCCGAATTTTTGAGGTTATATACTTGGCAATACAAATTTGTTACAAATCCATTAATTGTTGAATCATAATTTATAGGTAAAAAACAAGGCACCAGCCGAAATACAAATTACTGCTGAACAACTTTTACGTGAAGCAAAAGAAAGAGATTTGGAAATATTACCTCCACCACCAAAACAGAAAATTTCAGATCCCCATGAACTAGCTGATTATCAACATCGCAAACGGAAAGCGTTTGAGGATAATATTCGAAAGAATCGAATGGTTGTTTCGAATTGGATGAAATATGCTCAATGGGAAGAAACACAAAAGCAAATACCCCGTGCTCGATCTATTTATGAACGGGCTTTGGATGTTGATCATCGTAATATTACATTATGGCTCAAATATGTGGAAATGGAGATGCGAAATCGGCAGGTCAATCATGCAAGAAATTTATGGGATCGTGCAGTCACGATATTACCACGTGCAAATCAATTTTGGTACAAATACACTTATATGGAAGAGATGTTGGAAAATATTGCTGGAGCACGACAAGTTTTTGAACGCTGGATGGAGTGGGAACCAGATGAGCAGGCTTGGCAAACATATATCAATTTTGAATTGCGGTATAAAGAGTTCGACAGAGCTCGCGCGATCTATGAACGATTTGTTATGGTTCATCCTGATGTAAAGAATTGGATTAAATATGCACGTTTTGAAGCATCTCACGGATATATTAACGGCTCGAGACGTGTATATGAACGTGCTGTCACGTTTTATGGTGATGAGAAAATTGATGAAAAACTTTATATAGCTTTTGCAAGATTCGAGGAGGCACAAAGAGAACATGAGCGTGCTAGAGTTATCTACAAGTATGCTCTTGATCACATCCCTAAAGAAAGAACTGAAGAAATATATAAAGCTTACACAATACATGAGAAAAAGTATGGTGATCGTTCTGGAATTGAAGATGTAATTGTAAGCAAAAGAAAGCACAAGTACGAACAACAAGTGAAAGACGATCCGTACAATTACGATACATGGTTTGATTATTTGAAACTATTAGAATCCGAAGGCAATCATAATGAAACACGAGAAGTTTACGAACGTGCAATTGCATATGTACCACCAAAAAAAGAAAAACAATATTGGCGTCGTTATATCTATTTGTGGATAAATTATGCGATGTTTGAAGAATTAGAAACTGAAGATATTGAGCGCTGTCGACAGGTTTATAAAGTATGTTTAGAATTGATACCACACAAAGTTTTCACGTTCGCAAAAGTGTGGTTGTACTATGCAAAATTTGAAATAAGACAGAAAGATTTAACTTCAGCACGTAAGACGTTGGGCCGAAGCTTGGGAATATGCCCGAAAAATAAACTATTCCGAGGATACATTGATTTAGAAATTCAATTACGTGAATTCGACCGTTGCAGGAAGTTATATGAAAAGTTTTTGGAATATGAACCAGAGAATTGTACGACCTGGATGAAGTATGCCGAGTTGGAAACACTTTTGGGTGATATTGATCGTGCTCGTGCAATTTATGAGCTAGGATTGAAACAACCACGATTGGATATGCCAGAATTACTTTGGAAATCTTTCATTGATTTCGAAATATCACAGGACGAACCTAATAACGCCAGACAATTATTCGAACGATTATTGGAGCGTTCAGTTCATGTGAAAATATGGATTGCATATGCCAAATTCGAATTATTCAATAAAAATCCTGAAGAAGATATTGATAATGTAGCAGTGGCACGTTCAATTTTCGAACGTGGTAATGCCGCACTGCGTTTGAATAATGAAAAAGAAAATCGTGCGTTGCTACTCGAAGCATGGCGAGATTTTGAAGCAGAAAAAGGCGATGATGAATCCCGTCAAAAAATAAAAGAAAAGATGCCAAAACGTGTCAAGAAGATGCAACGTATCGTTGGCGACGATGGAACTGACGGTTGGACCGAAATATTTGACTTTGAATTCCCTGAAGATGTATCTCAACGTCCTCATCTGAAATTGTTGGAATCGGCTAAGCTTTGGAAGAAAAAATGAATAAGAATAATAAATAAATTAATAAGTATTTGTCTTTAACGCAATTAAGTCATTCAAATTTTAGCGCCATTATGCAACACATCCTTCTTCCACTGCGCATCTTGCGCGCGACGATCACATGACCACTCAAGGTCTCTTCCCTACCTAACGTGAATACGTTGTAGCTATTCATTCTATTTTTTTCCATTCCGTTCGAAAATATTTACAAATAAAAACGTGAAATTATTTTATTGTGTGCATTGTCAATATTATCATCAACTTCATAATGATTTCCGATGTCTCGCCGAATGTTGAGACGAACGCATACTGTGTTGGCCCCCTGGACGGCGACGCCGGGAGGTCGAACGATTCAATTTTCAGTCTACGCGCGCCAAGCCAACAGAACGGCAGCAACTGTTGCTCATTCTCAATGATCCATCTAAATTTAATATTCTCTCATGTTTCTATCTGAATACGCAATCACATCAGCAATTAATTCAGTGAATTCGTAATCTACGATCGTGTTTAAAGCATTCAATGGCGTGTCAGTGGTGAATATTTATTCAACAATTCTAAATCATCAAAAATAATATTCCGATATTTTGCATATGTCCAACCGTTGTCTTCTTAATAATTTCTAATCCAATCATTTCATATTAAATTTATTCTGGCTTTCATGGTTGTGCATCATTAATTGGAACAAAAAATTTTTTTTTGATGTTGGAAGAAAACTGAAACTTCGCATCAGAGTGAATTTGGCAATGTATCGATAAATGATTGCAACGAAGCGTTCTCGAATTTTTTTCGGCGGGAAAAATTTTTATTAGTTAATTTTAACATGAAAGATATACGAACAGACGTTTTTTTGAAGTTTTTAACAGAAAACATTTTTGTATCGCTGTGAATTGGGCGAAAACAACGAAATACATCATAAGGAATACCAAGAATTTATTCCGGAAATTGCGCCTATCTTCACTGATCAATTTCGATAAGGAGTGCATTCATGTTATTCAATGATTGATAGAGTCGACAACTTCATACCGAAGCCAATTTATTTGAAATTGTTTGCATAATTGATCGCAAGAAACGAACTTTGTGATATCTCGTGATCAAAAGACGATTTTCTCTAAAAAATACACTAAAAATCACTTCCAAATTTACTAAACTTTATTTATAACGAGCAACAATTCCAAATTGAAGTGAACTTGTGCGACAATGCATAAATAATAACAAAAGCTACTGAACAATCAACAGACAAAAGGAATTTCAATTAAATTTTTTACATTGTGAACAATTGAATATTGAACAATATCGTGACAACAATAACAATTACCGGACAATATAAAAAACATTAGCAATTAACAAGCAGCTCACGATGTTGGAATAATTCGTCAATTCCACCGGCGAATAATTATCCTGTCTCCATCAAAAAAGGATTCTCAACTCCGAACATTATCAGGTTGATACAATTAATTAACTAATCAACACATCAATTTCAACGAAATATTCCAATTTATTTCGTTGATACAAATTCGTATGTGTTACGACGTGTATCTGGCACACGTTGAGATATTTTTTCTCAGAATTGTAATAAAGTCCAAGACGAGAGAGCAATCCAAAACAAAACAAAAAAATGTAAACAGCAATGTATATTGACGCGTATAGGTATAAAGAGTTGAGTTTTCGCTCGTGACTCAGTCACCGTCACAAAGCTGTGTGATACGTTGGTAAATACAGTCACATAGACGTGAATATCTATGTATAAGTTTGGCTTCTACCTGCGGCAGTGAAGTGTGTTTACAATCATGCACGTAATTCTACACGCGCGTTTGTGTGCCGAGTCTCGCGAGTCCGATGCTCCTCTCGTGACAAGAAGTGAGAGTAAATTCCGATATTTCCGCAACTCACAGCCAGATATAACTTGTATATGGTCCACCTGATTGTAGTTGTGATATGTCAAAGTAAATCACACGTAAATATAATTGGCAATGCAACATACAGCAATAAATAATACACGAAAGAAATTCATTTTAATTTTCAAAACGTTTTTCTATTTAAAAATTAAGTTTGAATAATGATAATTGATGAATATAAAGTGAATTTTGTATTTAGATTTTTTGGTCTTTATTTTTGGTGGAAGGAGTAAGGGACTGTGTTGAGGTAGAACACGAACGTTACGGTCATCACTCTGCGGTCTACGTTTAAACAGAGAACACGGTTTTCACCTCACTCTGTCATCTTCTCTTGATACTGTCATCAATGGTTGGTTTCGGTTGAAAATTTCTTTCTAAGCCGGTCGTACAAATGAGAAACTTGTCTTTGAAGTTTGTTACGGGGAATTAAAAGTAGGTCACGATCGATTTAACGACAACGTTCAGTGACACAAGTGCCGATATGCTATTGCGCGCGTGAAACTAGTTGAATTGAACGGTTCAATTAAATCGTGGGTTATGCGTGGGTGTCCCCTGTAATTTTATCGATAAATACTTTACTCTATTTCCAATTCTGTTCGTTAAGGGGAAATAATAAATTTATATATATATAAAAAGGACTAGTAAAGGTGAATTAAAAATGAAATAATATAAATTGAAAATATAATTCGACGTAAATGGGTGAACAAATTGTGTGGGACATTAAACGTTATTGCGATAATATATCAATTGATATTCTCATGTTGTTACGAAGAATATGACAAGACATTTTTGACATATTGATAAATCATCGTGAAAATAATGATTGATTGTGAGTGCGCGGATTGAAAAAATTATTTTGTGATTGAAGATAAAGTCAAGAGAGATATAAAGTGTTATAAAACAAAAAAATAAAAGGACACAACGATACAATAGTGATGTCGTTGAGAATGGATTTCACTGGTTATAAAGGAAGTGCACCACGAGTTAGAGTGCGACGTCGTGCAGAATTGGGACGACGTCTCACCAGGAGGTTGTCAATGGTAGCAAAAGTGCCAGCTGCTATTTTACAAAGGACCAATCATCCAGACCCAAAACCCATCGAGATTATAGCGATCGCGCCTGACAAAACTCAACTCACGGTGAATATTCAATTTATTTTATTGATTTTGAATAAATTAAATATAAATATGGACTTATTCTATTTGGATACAGTGGGATGATGATTAATTTGACACCTCTTGTTATATTCCCAAAAGGTCTGAGTGATTGATTTTATTGATAAATTTATTATGTTTCAATATTTGAAGGACGTTTCAACAAGAATGCTCGTCATCACTATGCTTTTACTGACTTTCAATCTCTATTCATTCATTAATTCTCTTTTTTTTCCTGTTCGTCAAATGTATTATGATGTAATTTTTATGTCAGAGGATCATTTCCGTTTCTTATGTTTTTTCATTTTGTAATATTTATTCAAACTTGCAATCTCAAGTGTAAACTACTTGAAGAATCTTTTTGGGAATAAGTGGAATCAAAATAATTATCATATTTTATTCACAATTTTGTGTCTACTGTGTAAAAATGATGTGTCATGTAGACTACGTAATATTTCATTTTGAATTGTTCTGTATTTATCTTTCCAATTTTTTTCTTGTTTATTTCGTCTCATTCAATGTTTTTACACAAACGAAAAATCATTTTCTCACGTCTATTTATCATGCAAATGTCCTCGGAATGGGCGTTGCGTGTGTTAAAAATTGTTGAGAAGAAAACAAGAACGTTGTCGTTGTTGTCATCACACGTCGTTGTTAGTTGTATGGTTGTAGATTAATGTGCCTTCGGCTTGACCATGGATAAACGCGAGGATAGTCATTATCTATCTGCATAACCCCGCGTGCGCACAAGTCAACGTTGAAATATATTTATATCTGTATATATGATTATTATTACTAATACTTCAACGTGTTATATATTAGCACTCATACTATATACACATACGCAATATATCAAACATAAATGAATAGCAATTGTCGATCGACAGACGACGATTGAATTGATTACGTCAAATGTCATTCAATTTTCATCACGTGTTTATATAAATCATTCCATTGTTTGTCACAATGCGGGATGCATGATGAAAATTTTGAATTTTAATCAATATTATTATTTAAAATTCTCTTTTGAGAGTTGTTGTGGGTGTTGATTGATGATTTGATTGTCGTTTGTCTACTAAATTCACAGTAATAATTTATTAATTATATTATCAAGATTCAAAAATTAAAACTGATATTATTTTAGTTAGATTTAATTACGAGTTTAAAATTATAAAATAATTCATTGGTATAATCAATGAATTGAATATCAAGTTATTTCTAAAAATTTAATTATCAAGAAAAATTATGACAATAAACCAATTTATCAGATCATATCATGTAATCCTACATTGATACAACGTGCGCCACCGTAGTCGAATTACCATAAACCCTATCAACAATCATGACAAATAATTTCCGTTCTAGAATATTGTTGCATTAATATCCTGAAATATTGCAATAATTATGAACATTATAGAACCATAAATACCATAACACTATAAAAGTAAATTAGCAAAAAGAATAAAATACAAATCCTATTTGATTTTTTACGATTATTACGTTGTGATGACTTTCATATTTAATGTCCTATTTTAAAAGCGTCATTATAAACGTTGAATTGTATGAGTTGTCAACTGGACATACACAAATTGGTTGGGTAAAATTCTTTAAGTAAAATTGTCTGTGTACAATTGCAGAATAGTTGAAAACACAAATATAAGTAAGAAGAAAATGAATGTTGTGGTTGATTATGGAGGAATAGGTTCATACAGTGTAGAAGCTAAAAGCAGTGCGTAGCGATTATCTGTCGGCATAACAGCCATGCATATACCGTCGGCATTTGGTCTCTCTTTACAACCGATGCTTTTATACATACGCACATGAATATAAATATATATGTGTGTACATGGGCATTATTCACACTGTTTCAATCGTTATGTATTTGCGGGTGAGAAAATGTGCGCTGGCCAATGCAGTGAACAAAGTGGTCGGTGTAATGCCACCACATGCGAAAGATCTATTGCCGTTCTTTGAACCGATATGTAAGAGACGTAACGCATACACACCGATTGCGAGAAGAAAGTATTTGCGATTTATATATATATATATTTATAAGCACTTTTGTATGAGTTTATTTATGAGTGTATGGTAGATGTGTGGCGCGTGTGCAAATTATAATAGTTGAACGCTTTCTAGTGGTGTGGTCGTGCGGGTGAAATGTTTTGACTGCACGGCGAATATCAATCGTCATGTTGACGACCAATTATCATACATGTGTATTATATTTTTATGTGTATGTGTGTGTGTGAATGAACTCGTGCTGTTAATTAACACCTTGCGGCATTAACGAGAGTACATTTAAAATTTGTGGTGGTGTTTTTTTTTTCTTCTTCTAATATTCATTTTCTTTTATTATTTAATATTTCTTTCTTTATTATTTTAATTATAGATGATGATGAGAATATGTAGAGGAGAGAGTCCTTGAAAATTTTTACTGCACAATTTGCTTTCTCCATGATTGAATGTGTATGTGAGTTGATGCACTTTTTTTTACGTTCTCTTGCGAGATAGTTATAATAATTTCATGATTATTTATTCGTTTTTTTTTTATTAATTAGATTTGGAGATACTTTTGTTTTATTTGAGAGTGATTGTTTGTGTAGATTTGTTTTATGGTTGAGAGGTGTATGATATTGTCGACCTTAACATGCTTTGAATTAATTTGCGAGTATTATTGTGGCTTACTTTCCGGTTGTCTTGTGGCTTGTTTATTTTCTTCTCATTTCTAACTCGAGCAAACGAATGAACGCATTGGTTTGTGTTTATGTGTAAATCTGAAACAAGATCGCAACCGGTCTTGTAGGGGACAAAGTATTATATACAAAAATTCCACGCACACTGTCAAAGAAGTTGTGCGTTGACTGTTGCATTATAAGCACTTTTGCATTCGTATATATAAATATATATTTATATGCGTTATTTGATCGTGAGTATAAATATCATTCTAATCGCGGTGAACCAGCAAACTGGTGGCTTATTGGCGGAAAACCAGGTGACATTCGCAAGCCATTCTTGCAGAACAAATTTTTAATACCAACCAAACTCTATAAATATAAATATATTATGTACTTGTGTATTAAATATAATTAATTTGGAGAGTTGCCATTATTATGATAAATGGGGAGGATATTAATTTTGGCTGATGTGTAATTTTGGGGCGGGAAAAGAGGAGAGGAAGGAGATTGCACTGTGAATGAAAAATAAAAAAAAAAGGTTTGCTGTTAAATTTACGAGGAAAAAAACTTTGGATATGATTGGACATTTTTTTTTTTTATACTTAATTCAATTCCAGTTACGATAGGGAATATATATATATATATAAAATTTTTTTTTACGGGAGATTAAATACAAGAATACAATCAGCAAATCACTCTCCATTTTTCTTGCATCAAAAATGTAGAATTAAGAGTTGATTTCAATGTACCAAAACTAAAAAAAGAAAAGAAAAAGTATAGGGATAAAATCAAACTTGTACTCATTTTTTCTCATTACAGAAGAGGGCAAAAAAATCACTTTTTTTTTTCGATGGTATATAACGGTTGCCCTCAGGAGTATAAAATTAAAGAACATCAATAAAGAATTTTTCGGCAAATCGAAAGTGATGATGCGACTCTCTCATTTATGAGTGCAGAGGTAGGTCGATGATCGTGAATGGAAAAGGTCGTTGTTGCGAGTGATCATTTTATTTGATACTCACTTTCGATTCATCCTTGTGTATATATGTATATATTTATATATATATATATATATTGTTTAAGTACAGTCTCGTCTGAGTCGTGTTATTGCTGGGCTTTATGATGGAATCGATTAATCGGACCGAGTCGAATAAAACGGTGAAAGTGATGGACGAAATGGCTGTATGTACATAAATATATAAGTATATATTGGTCTCATTGCTACTTGTTGTACACAGTGATTGCTATTGATCAGTGGGTCATATCGAGCGCAATACCACGAGACCGATTGGCACGTTGGCGAACGGTTATTATACGCGCCCAACAATTACTCAGTAGTACATGCATGGATATAATAATGCGTCCACCGACATATTTTCACTATTATACGTCGTGGAATTCATGTATATATTTTAACACAGTATGAGTTTATGCATACCATGGTAATAGTAAAGAGACCAGAAGTCAGACTTGCTCTATTGGAATTGTCTCGTTTTGCTTATATTATACTCGTTATAAGGATCAACTGGGCGGTTTATGTAGCATTTTATTTATGCTTTTATCTTGTGGTGAAACAAAGAAGTATAAATTGTCACGTGTATGATATTGATGGAAATGTACAGATATAAACAATTACTTGTTAATTGTTATGTATTTGATTTATATATTTTTGTTTGTGTTGAAAATATGGGAGGGATTATTATATGGTGTTTTTTTTTTAAATTGTTGGATGGGGAGTGATGAAGGATTGTGGGATATGGATAGTTACTCAAGATCTAGTGATGTAGAAGAGTCTTAGACATATTTTGAATGAGAAAAAAAAGAAGAGAATAATTATTGGAATTGATTATGAAAGATGAACTTTTCAACTTGACAGAAAAATATTTATCTGTAATATTATATAAGATGAAAATTTAGAATTGTAATGTCACGTGAGAGGAGAATTAGTTTGATATGAAGATTTTTTATTAGATTTTGAGAATTATTAAGATATTGAGTGAATTAACTTCCTAGAAATTTTTTAGCGTTACGTTTCATTCATTATTAAATGCAGTGTGACTAAAATTTTGAAATAATAATCAGGTGTCATGTTTATATTAATATTTGCATGATTGAATATTATTACCAGACAACATTGTTGCACGAGATTTATTATAGGAGTTATGGATGATGGAAATTAACAGTCGTTATGAGAATTTAAAAATAATTTGTAATTTCAAGAAAAGAAAATAAATCAGGAGGAAAACGGAACTGGTGCATTTGTGAAGTATTGCGTATTTGTTTTTTGTTTTTATTTCTTTTTTTTTTTCATGTTTATTATCGGTGCGATAAACCATATAGACTTGTTGAAAGATAAATCTTGGCGGTAAATATAGTTAATCATTTTAAAAAAATTTCCAAGTAAATACTATGTGGCGAAGGTCAATTGCCTTTTCCTGATGTATATCCATTCTGTATTATTACTAAGTGAATATTATTTTTTTTCTAGTTTTTTACGATTGGCAATTTAATTGTTATACAGATTTTTACTCACTTCGGACAATGCATGATAAACCTTTTCACCCCAAGGTGAAGCCCTGACTTCATTGCTGTCACAAGAATCGATGTTGAATATACAGACAATTCTTGTTGATAATTATTTGTGTTATGTAATAGAAAAAAAGAAGGAAATAAAAATTTAAAATAGATAAATGGAGATAAAAAAAACGTAACAGAGTTTGTCTAGGGTTTCCTTCATTGAATAACGTTTTATACTACTGACATTTGATTGAATGACGAATCTTTTTTATATTCTTATTTTATTTACGATCGTATTACGAATGATTATTCACACCAATTACTGGATTTTTCTTTTTATTTTTATTCCAATTTCCGGGATTTGTTGGGAGAAATTTTCTAAAGCACCGATGAGAAGTGCGTTACGTAAAAAATTGTAAATTGTGTTTATGGGGAAGAGTAGTATTTGCTTGATGCACTTCTCCTATTCTTCATGCAGTCAACAAGTGACTGTACTTCTTGTACACTACACTGTTCGCTAATGCCATTAGTTTCCATGCTAATTCGATTCTCGTGTCGTGCAATCACGTACGCGATTGGGTGGGATGCAACTCACGCAACGCATCCCTTCGCAACAAACCGACATTTCGAATTGATTCCATCTGATGTGATTTTCTGAGAAATCTTTATAACTATTGTCTTTGTTGGTGATTTATTTTTGCATTAAGTGACAGTGAGGTTATTTATTTGATGTTATGACACATCACTTGTAGAATATTTTGCAAATACCGGGAAATTGTTTTACGTTGAAAATTGGCATGGAAGTTTTATAAATTTTTAGTTGGAATTTTATTATAGAAATTGTATATTGACTTGATGATATTTCACTTCAATATCAATGATGAGTCAAATGCCAGATGTGAATAATGGAATATCTAAAGGATAGATGAAAGAAAAAAATAATTTAATTCAATACGATCTTATTGATGTTAAAAACATTTTTATGTTGCAATTGAACTTATGATTTATCCGGGATAATTTCTACAAAAATAAATAAATAAACTGCAGCGTTTAAAAAATTCTCTTTAAAGTTAGAATGAATTCCTTTAATCTTATTTCAATGGTATGATGTTCGATGGTATCAAGATATATCAACATGCGATGATTATATGGATTGAGAATTCAATGTCAGTTTATTTCTCCCTTTGACGTTAGGTCACTGTAAATCCATCGTTAATATTTTTTTTAGTATAACCAACGTCTATACATCATCGTGACAACTGATAATGTTCAACAAAATCGCTTAATCTTGTTGATTTATTAGTTTAAATATTTCAAATGTCAGGAAGTGAATAAATCCTGTAGCAATAAATCGATTGGTGGTATTCTATATCATTTATATCTGCATTTTGATGGCATTGAATCAAATCACTAAATCAAGTAATTACATTTTTTATGAAGCCTGGATTTTTGCTAAATGTCTCAGGCATTTTTTACATCCTGCTAAACCTTCAATTTTTTATTTAATTTTAATTTATCGACTGAGATCAGTGGCAATTTTAGGCATATAAACAAAATGTCCAATCATTTTAATTAACACAATCTACAGAAGTTCAAAAAGTGTAGATAAATTAATTCAACAAACTTGCCATTGCAATGTGTGGTAGAAAGTAAACAAAAATGTACTATAATGAGTTTATATTCTTAGTGCATCGCGTTCTCAACAATAAATGTCGTGTAAAGCATTATTTTTATATTCATTTCGTCTTGTTGTTTAAAGATAAGTGACTTTGAGTGTTGTTAACGAAGCTCGTCGTTTGGTTTGTGCAACCAGTCGTCGTCACATGGTCCTTGAAGTGTCCTCATGTGTGTATATTCTATGGTAAAAGTGCGTTGAAAGCGTTTGCACGCCCAATGCGATGGACGCAAGCGCTTCAACTGAAAAAAAAAAAACGAAATGAATAAATGCGATGGTATGTGAAACTTGGTCGTGATGTAGACAGACGCATTGTCTCCGTATGACGGGGGAGTCTTAACGTGCGTTTTGCGGCCTTCGTTTATAGGATAGGTGTATACATTTTCCACCTAAGAATTATCTTGAAGCAATGGAGCTCACCTGTAAATTGTTGCGACAAGTGCAGAGTATATACACGATAAAGAACTTTCGCAACGAAACATCGTTTTATGTCCGTTTACGTGACACGTCGTCAAGACGTTATAACCACTCTCGCCATATCGATATCCACTTTGAAGTCCTTGGTGCAATTATATATGTTGGTGTATGCATCGTTTTCTTGATTTACTTTAATTGTCGACCTTCTATTTCAAGAGAAAATTATTTTTCAATCTTGGATCCTCTTGATATTATATAGATGTTGAAATTATTTATTGTGAGAAGATTAAGGTGTTTGATGAAGTTTTTGTTTGGTTCAATGGAGATTTTGTGAAGGGGATTGGAAATATTTGATGTGGTTGATTCAATCATTAGTTCGTTGTAGTGATGCAGGGTTTTTATTGGCGAGAGGATTTGTTTTTATTATCATTGAACCTTGAGTATTTTTATTCAGAATTATCAACTTTGATATGAATATTGAGCAATTGGATACAGTTAGGTTGGTCTGATATTTTTATCAGTATTTAATTATTGTAAATTCAATGTTTTTTTGAAATGTTTTAATTTTTTTATTGTTGTTGACATTTGTGTGATATTTTTACACTGTTAGAAATGTGTAACTATTTCAATGTTGAATCGTCGATTGAGATTGCGTTGGATTTCAAAAGTTTTTGATGATGTATTGAGCATGATGAATACCAATCAATAAGAAAATTGTTTATCATATAGATTGACATTGTGATATATTGGAAGTTTGGATCTATATATAAAATGTTTTTTCATAAAGACGTCATTCATTCAGTATCAAATTTTATTTGTGTTCTCTTTCTTTTGTACAGGACTTTTTGTTATTCGGCATTTAACCTTATGCATCACGTATTGTATGGAAATACTTGAATTATATTCTTTCATATTTATTCATGCATAAATTGAGTCATTATCGATGTCAATGTCGATATGAATTACAGAGTAATGTGAAATACTACTACTATTCAAGGAAATATACAGAGATGTAAAATTATGCACAACATTTTAAATATTTGTCATCGAATTTTCATAATTAGTTGGAGGACATATAAATTCTTGTATCACACATTTGCATTTGACATATGTACGTGAACTTATGTTATTTATATGGATCAAGACTGCATGTTGATTTATGGTAACAGTATAAACATATATATATATAAATATATATATATGTATGTACATGTTTTTATGTATGGAATTATACAAGTAAATCAGGCTTGGCTGGTATACAAATTATTTTTCGTATTATATTCATGGTGAGATGATTTTATATTCGAACACATCTCTAGAAAAAAAAGTTTATTCAAGTTGATAATATTTAATATTATTTTTCTATTGAAATAGATGGGAAAATTTTAATTAGAACTAAAAATTTATGTTTAAAATATATTTTTATTTGAATTTTAAATGATATTTTAGAAATAATCGGATTTAATTTCGACGTTGGTAATATTTTTCATATTTAAATTAATATTTAAAGATTAATTTTATTAGAATTATCTTTGATGTGATATTTAGCGCACGCTATTGAACTTATAAACTATAAAGTGGTTTTAACTGTTAATATGATGAAGTTGTTGTTATATCTGACTCGAATTGATATCACAGGAGAATGAAAATAAGAGAAATAAGGATTGAAAAGTACATAGCTATGTATGTATGAATTTACTTTCATATATATATGCAATATTCGAATGCCAAGGCCGATAGAATCTTAACGTTTATCTCGTAAACAATTGTAGAGCGTCGGCCATTTGACGTTTTGGTATTTCAATTTGCTTTCCGCCAACATTTATGTTAGCTGCGTTGAGAAGATTCTCTTATCATATTATTTTTTTTATTTTTTAATTATTTTTCCTTATTTTGAACGGCTTGCGCTTTTTTTATTCTTTCAATTTAGTTGTCGATTCAAAATGCGGACGGTGTTTTGACCTTATCGCTCGACATGGTGATTTTTCCTGTTCAACAAGTGTCGAGGCGTTTCGTAAAATTCGTTAAAAGTCAGTGTAAAATTGGACTTGTCGTTTCAACCGTTATACAAGAATTTCAGATGTTTCTAAAAAAAAAAATTTGGTTAAATGACTTGTTGATACAAATGTTTAGCTTTTGTTAACAAATTTATAGACATTTACCAACAATTTGTAAATAAATTATCATTTTAGCAGTAAATCTTTTAAATTTTTTCCAAATTATTGGCTAAGAAATCGCCATAAAAATAAATAATTTTCCATTTAAAGAAATAATGTAAAGAATAATTTTTGAAATATAAAACAATTTAGATGTTGGTTTTTGCAATTGAATAAAATCAATATAACCATTGAATTGAAAATTTCAACATAAATAATTGTGCGTAAATGTTATTTGGATTGTAAAAAAAAAAAAATCTTTACTACGAACTGATCAAACATACACAATGCATGAATTGTGATATTTCAATAGATATTCGCGTTCTCCACTACATTTATATTTTCAACACTCCCTACGGTGCAGTTTACGAATAGAGAGAATGAAAAAAAAGAAAAAGAGAAGCGTTGAACTATTGGAACGCAGTTGACACGATTTGACAAAGTCGTCTCGTCAATCTCTCCCCATGTTGAGAGAGACAACACTGCACACCATAGCATATAACCAAGGACGCATTCATCGCGCACGACTGATTTTTTTTTTTATTTTATTTTAGCACACGTACGTGCTCTTGGTGATGTTGCTGCAAAGCAACTCAGGAGAGTAAAAAGACAAAATGAAATTATATATACACATATTGAAACGAAGTATACACACATATCCTTTTAACTGGTAAAGTCAACGTTTTATTTATTTTATTCACCTTTTTTTTTTCTTTTTACTTGCTCAATAACATTCATTTTTTTTTTACTTTTTTCTTTCTCAATAATACCCGACTTTGTTGCAATTCTTCGGAGAATTTTAAACTGACAAATTTCCATTCTGTTGAATTTTTGGCGGTTATTATCGTTTGGCTAATTTGTAATGACAAATATTAGTTTTTGCATATCAATAAAGAAACTTTGAACATTGAGATATTATTGAGGGGTAGGAAAAAAATGATATTTTGAATGAATGTGTGAAAAGTAATGAATTTAAATTTATCAAATACTCTTTCAATACTTTCCATTACATTTGACTTTCATTACTATTAAGTAAATTGTGAAGATTTTTTGAAAAGTAGAAGTTGTTAAAATTTACTACTCACTTTGTAATTCTCTTGTTGTGCTATTTGTTGAACATTGTTATGCTAACCTATTCTGCTTCCAACCTACTATTCAAATTAGTATTTTCAATTTATACATTTGGGTATTCTTTACCATACTTAAAGCTCGTCATTTTCTCTACTGATTTGATAGAAAAGTCCCGACAGGTTTATCATTAATACTTTTCATGAAATACGTGACAGTAATTGATAGAATTATTGTAGTAACACGTGTGCAAATGTTATATACGAATTGATATTGGCAAAGCTTCAATAGTGAAGGAGAGTGAATATGATAATGTGTTGGTGTAGATATATGTACACCTCTTGTTTTATTACACGCTGGAACATAAGCCAGAAGGTAAAACGTGTCGCAAAATAAAGTTGGTTATGACGCCTATATATTTGTGTAATATACCAGCAAACACTTATATCCGTTGACGTCAGGTGAGGTCTCACCTGTTCAAGGTCCTCAACGTTAGGATCTCTTTTATGCATCGCGCGCGATTGGCATTTTTATGCAGATTTCATCGTTGCATTGTTGCATTGCGTAGCATCATGCTCGTTTCCCTTCCGCAATCGGTGAACACTTTGCGTTTTCTCTTTCTATTTTCTCATCACTATTTATTCTGACAAATTTATTCATTCATTGAAAATTTATTCAACACCTACTTTTACTTTAAAAGTTTTCCGCATTGTTTATTGATGAGCTTAATTAGGAATTTTGTCGCCTCGTGACGATTTATTTGTATGAATTATTGAATGAAAAATAGTTTAAATGTATTTGTATTTGATGGATTAATAATATTTATATATTAGATGAAATGGAAATATTGAAAATAAATAAATCAAATGTGTATATGAATGTGTGGTGCGTCATCAGAACCATTAAACATTCATTGCAATTGATCTCGTGGAATTTCTTGAGGGCATTTCTGTGGTGAGACTCAGTGGTTATAAATTGTTCACTGCGATAACTTTTCATAACGTGACGTGAATCGCTTTTATAGCAGCTTATCATTATTATAGATGTATAATGGTTAAATAATAATAGTTTATTTTATATACAGATGAATTTGATAAATTTTCTTATCGGTCGATTTTGTTATTATGTAATTATGTATACGGATATACATTAGTATGTTTATGTTGAAAGTGGTGAATAATTCTTGAGAAATTTTTGAATAATTGTTCGAAATATTTATCTAGATATTTAACTGAGATTGGGTGAGGTGATAGAGAATGTGAGTGTGGATATGATTGAAGTGAATTTTTCAATGCAATTTATTTTTATGCCATTGAATTGTTTATATTTATTCGTATAAGTTACTGCTGTAGATAGTGATTAGGAATGCATTTCGAAGAATATTTTAATGCTTATTCTTTGATGTGAACTATGAAATAATATGAACATTTATTACATTTTATACAGAGAAATAATGAAACTTTCTGTATTCAATTTTTTTGAAAGGTGAAAAAATAATATTCATTGTTGTTGTTTATTCTTCTTTTATAATGCGTATGTTGCGCCAGGTGCAATAAATTTTATATATCGTGGAAATAATAGAATTATTAGTATGGAGAGAAAATGGATTTTTGTCTAACTTTAATAAATTAATGAAGTGGAAAATTATGGGATTTAATTTACGGATATGAATTTCAATTTTTTATGAACATGAGAACTGGACTGATATTATTATTACTTTTATCTGTTTTTCATCTTTGTATAATTGGGAATTAATTTGGCTAATTTATCAAATTAAAATGTGGGAAAATTATTTCACTATAATGCAAAATGACATTGACAAAAAAAATAGCCTAATTATATGTAAATGTGTGGGAATATATTCATTGAATTCTATAAATTACTGTCGTTACCAACCGGTAGTTAACTTCCCGTTTTATTGATCAATTGCTTTGACTGAATCATCTGTGCCAGATCATCTAAAAAAATAGGAGTGTACTCTTGTCGTTGCGACAGTTATAGAAAAGAGAAACAAAAAAGAGAGAGCACAATCCAAACCAAGTGCTCAGAGATTTCTATCTCTCGCGTGCGTCCGCGAAACTTCATAAGAAAAATTAAACACGGCCGATCACACTACTGATGTTCATTTCTATGTTAGTTTAACTTCTATGCGTGTGTGCACACAGTGTCAGCGCGATACTGCGATTTATAGCATTTCTACTATTTTCGTTCCACGTTACTGAACTCAGGTGTGGTCCTCATATGCGTTTATAATATATACAAAACCCGATATCTCACACGATAAAGTGTAAGATAGAACCTTTTCTACCTCTTTTACTTTAAAACTATTTATATTGCTAGAGGGTACTTTCGTCAAATATTTTTTGACCGATTAATATCACTTGGGAATATTTATTGCATACAGGGCAAGCGCATTTTCATGGTCGTCGATGTGGAACTTTAAAGGAAAATAGAATAAGAAGAATTAAACAAGTTGAAATATCTTTATTCAGAATGTGGGACAAAATGATAATTTATTTTATCATTCTACGTAAATATTTGGACATTTTTATTATTTAATTGAAATAATTTGCTTGATTTAACCATTTAATTGTGATGGAAATGATTAATGATATTTTATTAAGACTTTAATTTATGTTTGTGTTTGTTGGAGTGGAATATTCTGCGTTGTTTTTAAATCATTTTAATAAGATGCGTTTATTGAAGATCGATTAATGATCAGTGAATGAATGTGAGGGCTATTAAATATATATCACGTAACAACTTGGAGATGTAAATAGATAAATTTTAAGACGGTCATTGTGAATCTGAAATACACATATAAATGTTGCATTCACATCAGGACTTATACAGGGTGCATCAGAGTCATTAGCATTTCCGTTAATAGTAAAATGTTGAGATTATTTAGTTTACTAAGATATTTTTTTATTTATTTCATTAACGGAGAATATTTAAATTTTATTTTATTTTTATTATACAGTTTTTATTTTGATTAAGAATATTCAACTATGAAATATCTCAGTTGAACAATTTCGCAAGTAGTTGAAGCGAAACAATAACCATCGAAATAAAAAAGGTGTGACTGCGTCTGTCACACTTGGCTGCTAAGGGTTAACTCGATGAATAATTGCGCCATTAATCTTACACTGGTCGAGCGGTCGGAAATACTAATGCAGTAAGAAAAATTGCATCTCAATAATCGAATGAAAAAAATTCTGAATATTCATTACCAATTATTTATTACTAATTTAAATTCTGTCACAGGTTCAAGTTAAATATTATAACAGTTTGATGATTAAAATATTATTGATTTAATAAATCATACTGAAAGGAAACAAATTTAATTGCCGTTCTTTTTTTGTTTTTTATTTTTTTCTTGAATTTTAAATAGAAGAAACAGGAAAACAATTTGAAGATTAATAATGAAAATTCAAGGAATCTTTGAACATCCTGTATGTTTTGAAAAGTGAAATGTTCACAATTCAATAGTCGTATTTATTTCTCTATAAAATCAAGATGACGTACCAAACGTGTCTACACACATTGCATATTTTCTTTCGTAATTGTTAATTGCTAATTACTTCAAATTACCATCAAGGAGGGACACTCGTCTTCTATCGTCGTGCTTGAACATTCTACGTACACAAACACATTCCTTTTTTTTTTCTTCCTTTCTTTTTCGCTGCATAAATTTTTCCACATGGCTCACATGATATCCACACTCGTCGACAATTATACACGCGTGTCATACGTCGAATATGCACTGCAATTATATTTTCTTGATAGCTAGCTAAAATGATTCTTGGTATGTATCATGACATGGGTCCCAGATAATTTTTGTTGATGTGAAAATAACGCGCATACATTGCAGTGAGAGTATATCTGTGTTTCGTTGCCAATTATCTAAAATTATGATTTCGCACATTACATTGTCGAGTCATGATACATACGAATTTAACTTGAGAACTGTTTTCATTTTTTATTTCATATTTTTATTTTAAACACCTGCGTTTATATTTAAGCACGTGAGTTATAAATTTTTCCTTGAGCTCAATTCTCATTCACGAGAAAAGTTGTATTATGAAATAATATATTATACAATGTAGGGACAAGTCGATCAGTCATTTTGACTATGTTTATTGCAAATATAGGTGAGCCATTGTGTTTTTTTTTCTTTCCTTTACTTTATGGGAGTTTGGATTTATTTATTGAGATGCGTTGGTGATTGAAGAAAAAATTAAATGAAGGTTTATACAGCGCGGCAATTTCTTATCTCTATGAAATAATCGTCCATTCATTTGGCCGTTCAATAGTTGCGATGAATCATTGGTTAATTATCGCGAGAGAGTAAATCCATTGAGCTTCCAACATGTAGACACACCAACCAAGTGCATTCGACCTAGAATTTTAATTGCCCTTAGTTTATATACACACACACACTTAGTTGCATCATCTTCATGAATATCCAAACGTCTTTGTTTCACTAATCACCATAACTTGCGGATAATAATGATGTAATTTTTATCTACTGTTTGGATCAGTTGAAAATGTGTAAACATAAAAATTTGAGTGCGAATGAATATGATTGGAATGAAAATAGGAATTGATAAAGATATTGCAATAGACATTTATACATTTGATATGATAATGTAATAAAATGAAAAATGAGTGTACATCATCATTGGGTTGCGGAAATAGTTGAATGTTGTATGGTCGACGTCAGAAATTTATTGTATTACGAGTCAGCGGTCATACGTGACCGATTCCACTCTTCAACGAAGTTTATTCACAGCGGTTCGCGGAAAACGTTTGCATACCCAATGAAAAGCTGCTTCATGTCAGGTTTAAACTATACTTATACTACTATAGCTTTAAATATATTTATTTACTGAAGTATTTGATGTTGTGGAGAATTAATTTGAACGTGAAACTTTGATACATAAAATTGTTCAATTAAAAAATTTAATTTTCAACTGTCCAATTATTTATTCTATTTTTATTTACATTTATTAACGGAGAAAGAAGTGAATAAACTTTCAGTAATGATAACTCATTCGTTTAAATGGAACACATAGTTTGCATGTAAATACGAATACGTTTTGCATTCGATATACCTAAATAGTTTTCTCTTGATGCATGAGAAATTATGTGAGGAATCCAAATTTACTATTTGCAATGCCACATTCGTCAGTTGGGAGAATTTATGTTGAAATACTTTGAGCTTTCACACCACTAATGACGAATACTCCATTGGAATTTTTCAATTTTCTTTTTTTTTTCCAAATGATTGGGGAAAAAATTGAAGGACTGAAAATAATTGTGATAAACGACGAGTTTGATTGAACATCTGCGTGATTTATCTTTAGGCGATTTCATTTTATTTGGTACAAAAGTGTTAACAACTAATTGATTAGCTCCAATAATTTATACAAATTTATATAAATGAGACTGATCAATCATCTTAATGTCAGTGTTTGTTACCTAATTAGTACGTGTGGATGCTTTTTATTTTTTCCTTCTTCTTTTTTTTCATTTTCTCATTGACTTATTTATGTTTTATTCTGTTATAAAGAATTACAGAGAGAGAGAGAGAGAGAAAGAAAAAAAAAATATGCGGTAACATGAACTTTAAAAAATTTTCTCTTTCATATAAATCAATCTCTTGTGTGCTCTCGATGGATTGACGATGAGCTAGAGAGAGATAGAGAATTATATTCCAGTAGCGATTGAAGACGCGACCTGGCGGAAATAATGAGATTTGTGTAACGGCGTTGAGGTGCATAGAAGTGGAATATATAAAGTGAGAAAAATCTGAAATTGAAAAGAAAATATAGGAAATAGAATTTTTTTATTTTCTTTATTTTATACTTTGCTTTATCTACGTAACGGATTTACCGCCTTAATGGAAAGTGTAAATTCACTGGCTTCATTTATTCATCGATCTGAATAAGTAGGCGGACAAGAAAATTGAGAAGAAATATAAATAAATATAAAAATAAAATCTGTTCAAGTCTTAGTAAAACGCTCACGCTAATTCGTCGCGCTTCCATTTAAGACTTCCTTACACATTATTATCGCTGATCTCATGGATAAAATGTCTCATGTCATGGTCACGACGAAATCATATATTGTTTTCGCTTTATATATAACTTTATGGAATAATAATGATTATACATAGATACAAAAATGGGCACATACATAGATGATATGTCGCTTGCTACTTTCACCATTATCATAACGGTATGACCTCCTGTACAGGTATAATATTGTAACGTCAATGCAATTTTTTTTATTTATTTTATTACTACTTATTATCTAGTCTGGTCAGTTTTATATGCATTATCATTTCTCATCTCCGGTTGTAATTACTTTTCATTAGTTATTTTTATAATATTAATCATTTTATTGATAATTAAATACGAAAAATTATTACGATCTTTGGTATTTATTATTATAATGTGATGGAATATATTTGAAATGATGGCAAAGTGTGGTGTGGTACGTCTTAAATATTGAGTACATATCGAGATATCGGAGATAAAATGACGAAAGTTGAAGAGAAAATTTTCGTGCACACTTGCAGTAAAATTATATTGGTCAATTAGCTTAATGATAGAGAGAATATGTGGAGATTGTTTTTTTTTTTGTTCTTTATTTATACATTTATTCATTTATTTTTTTTTTCTAAATTGTTTTATTTTTTTTTTTGTTGTTATTAATGCATGTCCGATATGTAGTCGATCGTTCATTTCTGATTGTCGGAACTTGTGTGTTGTAGAACCGATCACAAATATATTTATGTGCATTACTCTCGGCTAGATTATTTTGTTCTATGAGTTAGACGCGATAATAAAGTAGAGCAATGAATATGTATATATATATTATTATACTGGAATAATATTTTTGCTGCAATGTATATGAACATTTAGAATATTCTCAGAGTGTATAGAATTATATCTGACCAAGCACGAGTGCGCCATATGTACTCATTCGTTGCGCATTAATTCGTTATGCTTCGCTTACAATACCTCGACAATTAATTACTGATCTCTCCAATTAATTGTTTCTCTACGTTAATTCATGTTATAATTGTATATACATATAAATTATAATATAATATTGGAGATCGTGTATGTTGGAAGTCACTATTTTTAACCGCTCATTATTGATGACGTATTTATTTATAAATTATTTATTCATTCATTTATATGGTGATATATAAATACATTTTTTTTGTATTGTATCATCCCGATTTTATGATTCATCTTCTATTCTGTGTGGTGATCGTGATCGCCTACATAGAATTAACGGAAGTGACGGCCCAAAAACAAAAAATTATGGTGACATAAAATGTATGAGTAGGACACTTGACGTGTTCCAAAAACTACTTGTACAATATTTAATTTTATTTCTTGGGTTATTTATTTTTCTTTATTATTATTTCTTCTTATTTATGTTACATGAGTAAATTGACCTTATCATCAAGTGTGACCATAATAAATTTAGTGAGTAATTCTACTGAGCATGAATGAAATCTGAGAAAAAGAAAAATAAACTTCAATATTAATATTAATCATCTGCAGTATTTTATTTTTCATGTCTGCAATATATAAATACACTTGGGAAGCAACAGGCGTTTTTTATTCATTCGTTTAATATTCGATAACGTCATAAAATATAACTTTCTATGTGTCTATAACCAAAATCATTTATGATGAGACAGGGAAAATAGGTGGTGCTGACCAAGTAACGAATTATCATACTCATATAATGTACAACGAAAGTTTTGAAGTGAGAAAGTTTGATTTGTTATGTATATCTCGATATTTCGAATAGTTATTTTCCTTTTGGTATTTTTTTCTTTTTCTTTTTCATCAGTAATTCACAATAAGTTCATTTAAATTTAATGGTGAAAGTAAATTAATTATATTTATGTATTTTTTTTCTTATTTTTGTTTTAATAATAATTCATTATACGAAATTATTTGTGATAATAATTTAATCGAGCTTTCTTCTTCCCTTTTCTTCTTCATCTTTTTCATTTGTGTCTTTTTTTTTTCTCTGCTTATGAATGAATTTTATATCAGTTTTATTTCATCTTATGGAATGATGTGTGATCCATCAATGTTAGAGTCTTTATTGTTTTCGTAATGACATGAGAGATATATTACATGTTGAATGAGCAATAAAATAAGTGAGAGCTGATTGTAAATTGGCTTATCACCGACCGCCCATATTTATCTGAAGAGGCGTACACTCGAGCAATATTACAATGGAGAATTCTAGTTTGTCATATTGAATTCATTAAAATTTTTTATTGATTCAATTGAAAATGGAAAAATGGGAAATAGCAAAGAATAGGAAATTGTTAATTTATTGTGATGAATCGCAGGGTGAATCGAATTGCCAATGAATTCATTGCTTCAAGTGTTCACTTAAAGATAAAAAGTCATTTGTGCTATTGTGTCCACCCTATCAAATGTAATTCATGTCTACTTGTTCATGTGTGTAACAAGACGTGCTATTGTTCTTCAATGAGGTAAATTACCACTGGCCCAGATGTATGTGTATGATATTTATTTTGTTGGTTGATAACTATTATGTTTGAATGTTGGAATTTGTCATGCATAGTTTGTGATGGTGGATATTGTGGATATTATAAACATTGTATGATGAAATTATAGAGTGTTATGCAGCGAAACGTGAAATTTGTTTTCTTCCATCTTTGAGTAATGAAGTTGTGAATGTATTCGTTTGAATGTATGTGAACAGTTAGTGCATATGCAATTCATATATATGATAATGGATAATTCAAGGCAATGAATTATCTGAATAATCCATTCGAACACGTGGATAATTGTGATATGGAATTTTTTTTTATATTTTTCCTTTTTTTTGTTTAGATACATATGTGTAACATGTTGATGGATATTTAATTAAAATATGTGTAGATGTGGAGAATGTTTATGTCTTCGCGTTAATGTTGACGTCGTTAATTGATTTGTTGATTCATTTTGTCTCTGCATTAATTCAAGGGGGACGTACAGCATCGTTTTTTTTTACTTGATTTATTTTATTTCGTTGGAAAATGTGTTGGGTATTATGAATCAATGATGAAAATCTACAGAAAATTTTATCAATTTTTGACAATTGTTCAAACTGTTAGATAAGAAAGAATAATCATCTGATCATTAGAAATGAATATGAATTATTTTCCTATTCCGATTGCCAAAAGCAAGTTTTTCATTTTTTTCATTATTCTAATTTGATTCAGATTGATTGACGGACAAGTCACATGATTACGAATAATTATTTTGTACAGGCAAATACGCTCACTTTAAATTCGAGATACAAAAATAAGCTTCAGGTAGTCCAAGCCCAATTTTTTTTGGATTGAGAATTGTCAATTTGTAGAGATAGAAAAATTCGTTAAATTGTGAGATCATAAGGAGAGACTGCGCTGTAAATATATAATCAATATGTGCATATGTAAGGTGTGGAGTGTTTGTTTCTTTATTGCAGTCTCAATGTTAACACGACGCCATTACTCTTGTTGTCAATTTAATATTCATAACGTTGGATATATTATTAATTAGAAATTCAAAATATTGTTACTACCTTAGTACAGAATAATTTGCTGGTGTTTTTTTTTTTTCAATTTAAAAAAAGTTTTTTTCCATTCATAATCTAAATGGAAGACGTTGAATATATATTCCATCATTAAATATATTCAACATTAACAATTTACTCTTCCGTTCTGTTAGGACTTGCGACAATATATAACCATGATCGATGCAACGATGCTCATTGTCTCGTAATGAGATAGGGAGGGGCAGGATGTTCTCTTATAAATATATATATATGTCAATACGTGAGAGTGACTTTTGCTATGTGTCTGTCTATGTGATGCGGCGCACACGATATTATGCTTTGTGGTTTTGCTTTCGCAAATTGTTTCGAGTCATTGAGCTAGGTTATTTTATGGGTCAGTGGAATTATAATGGTAAAAGACGAAGAAGATACTTCGGCTACGTAATTGGATATTCCAAGAATTTTTAGAACCCTAAGGATATTTTTCTTGATTTTTTTGATGCCGTAGAGAAATTAAGAAAAATTTAGTACTCATCAAAATTTTTTGGGGATGTTAAAGACGAAAATGAGACTATAAAAAATGGCTAACTTATGGTGGAATTTATTTTTCAATGTTATTATGGGATTTTAATTGATTCAATGTCGAGACATTTTTCACGTTGCAGTGAATTTTAGTGGCACATTGAAGAAAAAAATTGAATGTCAAATTTGGTAGAAAAATTGGGATGTTAAATTTTTTGATCATTGCAATTTAATGTTTCATAATTTAGAATTACAATTAGTCATATGGATAATCAAATATGAAATTAAATGTTCATCTAGTTGCCGATAAAAATATTAATTTGTGAAGGGAAGAAAACTGGTCAATTGAAATGACATGTTTATGAAGAAATTTCTATGCAAGAGACACAGATTTCTGTTCACTGCAACAAAAATAATTATGATGAAAAAATAAAAAAGAAGAAGGAAAATGCCATGAATGACTTCAGATACACGCATTCATAATATTATTTACAATCTTGTTATTTCTGGAGAATTGTGAAATACAAAGTGAAAAAAAAAATTAATCAGTGACATGGACGTGGTAAAGTGTAGGGAGAAATGGGAAAATCGGGCGATTGAATATTGTCTCATCGTTGCAAATCGATGTCAGACGCCACAACTAAAGCCACACGCGCCGACCAGTATTTATGTATATATATATATATGTATATGAACATGATTATTATGCAATGTAATTTCAACTTTATCATTCCGGTTTTGTGATAATAAAAGCGAGAGTGGGCGTGCACAACTATGAAAATTCAATAATCATCATATCAATTTGAGATTAAAAATTTTATGAATTTTTAAATTTAATATTTGGATCATAAATAATATTAAACAAACAAAAAATTCAAATTTAAATTCCTATACAGGCTATGTTTAGTTTTATGAAGCTATTAAATTCTAAACAACTATAACAAGAAAAAAGAAATGAAAAAATAAATCAATCTCTATTCATGAAAACAGTTTGCTATTACCATTTTTGTTACTTTTCTTTTTCGTTTTTTCTTGTTCTCTACACTTCTTCCCTCATCAAAATTCTTCTTTATTTTTTTTTCTTGTTCCACTGTGTTAATCTTTTCCTCATCCAAACAAAAATTCTTGGAGAATCGTGAACAAGAAAAGAGCACACAGAATCGGTGTGCAAGGTCGTGGGCCAAGGAGGACAACCCACAATGTTCCCTCTCAAATCGGATTTGGAATTCCGCGAGATCGGCTCCTCTCAATTCATTTGTGAATTATGCCTCATGATTATACACCACTCTCTTCCATTCACTTTCCCTTCATATACATATACATGTATATACCTTCAATATACGTGATGATTTTTATCAAAATTTAATTTTATTTATTGGAGTATTTAAAAATAAAATAAAGGGAATGATTAAGAAAAAAAAGATATTAAATGAGTATGTTTTCTTTGCAGCTTGCAGCGGTCTCTCCAGGACCAGTATCGGCACTGGTTGCCCCTGTGCTCCTGAAATATCGCGTATGTCGGCCCAGACTGCTTTTAGCTGGCTCAAGAGCCGAGGTCGACCCGGCCGCTGACGTATCGCTTCTACATGGCGAAGTTCTGTTGATTGAGGATGCAGCAAGGCAATACAATCCCATTGGCGGTGAGAGATTGCATATAGTATTATACATCCATATATATAAAAAAAAAATTTATTACTAATTTATTCATATGTAAAATTGATCCAATTATCTGATTATATTTAATTGCAGACACTGAAAGACGATATCGTGCGACTGAGAAGCTTCTTCATGCTGAAGACGAGTATCGTGAAATTCTTTGCAGTGCCAAGGAATTGTATGCACGTCCATTGGCAAGAAATCATCCGGAATATCATGATATTATTTTTAAACCATTGGCAGACCTCGCGAGAGTTAGCAATGATTTATGTCAAAGGGTAAGTTATCAGATATTGCAGTTTATTTGCAAATTTGTGCTCGTACTATTGTCGGTAATGTTGAAGTGATTTTCTAGTTACCGATAGAGATGGTGAAAGAATGAGTGAAATTGTTGAAATGTTGTTGAAAGATGGCGCCACTATCTGGACAAGTGTGATGCGCACACATTTTTTCTTAATTATGATTGGTGTGTTTTGATTTTCGATTGGGGGTAGTAGATTTATGATTTTAGAATTATTAATCTTTAGATGATTGATTATTGGTGGAAGGAACTAGAGTAGAAATGAATAGGAGAGTGAAGAAAGCGATTGGTACTCGATAGTTGCAAGTGAGGGCGTCACTGATACATAGGTGTATTGAAAATCATTGTAGATCAGATTTTTTTTCGATAGTTTGAAATATCTGGTGACATTGAAATCTTAGAAATACAATCAAATCTAAAATGATAATAAATTATCTTTAGACAAATCAAACATAATTTCTTCACTGATAGTTGCAAAATATTTTGAATTTTATTGAGAAAATTTTTATTTACTTTTATATTTACCGATTTTTTTTCATGAAGAAGATTGAATTGTCAATAGTTTTGAACAATTACGTGACAATTTGCAAAATTCACGGATGACCTCGTTGAAGAAGATACTTCACAGTCACGTTGAACAAAAGAAAAATAAAAATAAATAGAAAGAAGAAAGCAAATATTTGTTTCATTGTTTAGACTTAGGATAACTCACGTAGTTGTGAGATTTTCAAGAGTTAAAATTGTTTTCTCAGGATTATGTACATGAATTGTACATTCATACATATATATACAACACTGATTATTTGAATGCCGTTGGTCAAATGCAAATATAAACTTGAGGGCAGATCCCAAAAGGGGACGAAGAAGATGTAGAAGAGGTAAGGGAGGAGTAAGGGTGAAGTGAGGAGGATTAACGAGTTGGGATGAGTGATGGCGGTGGTTAGCACCCTCATAAATATTTACTTTACAAGTCGCCGAAGAGCCGAACGACCCGGTTGCCTCGTAAAATTAAAAAGGTTCGCGCTCCTGTGTGTAGTCCTCGCACAGCGTTAAATTTGTATATTCGGCGATCAGACGATGATATGCTTCTTCTTATAATAATTTTTTTTAATACACTTTTGTATTCACTACTTTTTATTTTATTCCTTTAATTTATTCTTTTGTTTTCTCTGTTTCATTATTTTCTTTTGTTTATTTATTATTATATGAAGTATTATCATTTTCCTTGTAAATGTCAACTATTAATTCGCCATTGAAATTTAAATCAATTTTAAATTGTCTTGTTGAATATAAATTGATTATGTCAGTTGATGTGTTTCGTTAAGTTGACTGGGTTGAATACTAGTTCAATAGGGAGAATAAACCACAAATTTGTGCAAAAACTTAACCGAGCTCATATATATCACAAGAAACTTGTCGAAAGATGTGAAGGAAAAAAATTAAATAAATATAAATGAAGGGGAGGAAAAAAAACAGGGCAAAAAAATTAATGTGGAATGCTCCCCTTGTGCGGAAGGTAAAGAAGACACCTCAAGGCTGCTTACTTAACCGCAACGACCTCGAACAGTCACAATCTTCTTTTCAAACACTAGGAAATATTACCAACAAAATTATATGGCGACAGTGAAGTTAATTAGCGTAAATAGCTTTACGATTCTCTTTCATTTTAATCAACGACAATGCTGTTGCTTCTTTTTCTCCTGCTCTTATCTTCGTAGCTTTTTATACCACTTAGACATTTATTTGACATTAATTTTATACTAGTGTACTTGGATTCGTTGCCATACAATTAAGGTTAATCACATTGGATAGAGGACAGTGTGGTAAAATTCTTGTTTATATTTTAACATAAAAGAAATGAATCGAGATATTATAAAGTACAGATATGTAATTTATAAAGTTGCGGTGAGTTCTGAAGTAACGAAATTGAGGGTGATGCTCAAAAATAGAAGTTTTCTTTTAAGTCTACTGGGATATATCTCTCAGTTGGATATATACGAGGACTTCACTGCTCTTCTCGCTCGTAAATTACGTTTTTGCACCTTACAAAACTCGACTGTGCGCTCGTTCACGGTTAACGCATACGGTATATATATATAAATACATTGTATATCTGTATACAAGTTGGTAAAACTCGTCAATGAGTTTGGATTTACGAGAAGTTGCTAACTATACGTATTAAGACTATAGCCAACGTCATGACAAGAAAATTTTGCATCTAAGCATAATACAATATGTTTAGTTGTGCTCATGCAGACTTGCACATTTCACATATCAACATTTATGTATATATATATATATATATATATATATATATATATGTATGTATATAAACTGGAAATGTGAAAGCTACACGTGAAACTTGTCTTGTCGCCTTGTGCGGTTAAGACGCTTTGTCAAGTTCATTCTCTGTATGCTCTAAAGATATCACCGATCGATATGGAATAGTCGTTGATTGTTTTTTTCTTTTATTTGATTTATTCTATTGATTTATTTTTTTTTATTTTCATTTACTCGATCTTGCAATTGGAGAGAAAATGCTCTCGCCAATCTCTATAGATAAAATCCACACATTGAACACGTGTGTCGAATGTTTTAGATATAAATTACCTTGAGTTGTGGTAATAAAAAAAATTAGAATGAATAGAATAAGAAAAAATAAATGGGGGAGGGAGACGGTGAAAAAAAATGCAGTGTAATGACTAGAAATTCATTGATGAAAAAGCTCTCGTCTCGTTCAGCGATGCGTGATAATTTCAGGCGCGTTTCTCATGCGAAAGAACGCGTTCTCGCTTGCATCAAGAGCAGAGTGATATTCACTGTGTTGTTTATACGCAAACCAACTTCTCTCGTCTCATCATCATGTGAAGCGTCCGGGCGTTTCGTATATACATCGATTCACCGCAGAATTGAGTGCGGAGCCCATAAAAAAGTCGCTTGAGGCACGTCTACGCATTAATCAAGAAAAAGATCTCCGGATGTGTGTGGATATATGTATATAACGTGGATATATTTTGCTTTGAGCGTCGGGACGCTCTTGGCCCATATCGTGTTTATCATCGTGGATGCATTTCTTGCACCGTTGTGGCATGTGGAGGATTTTTATTTATTTATTTATTTTTTTTTTTACTTTCGCGTTTTCTTTTTGTTATGGATTACCTACTCATGTATAGAGAGAAAGTCAAAGGGATGCCGTCACCATTGGTTCAATTGGTTATAATGTGCTACATGAAAATAAAAAATATATATGAGATCCACTTGAACTCGGTCATGTGATGATCGATTATTTGGAGAAAAAATAATGAGGCATATTGGTGTTCGTAAATGAGAATTTTTTATTTTGATTGTTCATTGAGGATAAGTTTTTAAGGTGGTTGATATATATGAAAAATTGTGGTTGAAATTTTTTTTAGTTTCATTTGAGAATAAATTTCCTTTTATTATTTTTTCATTATCATTTTTTTATTCATTAGAGAATGTTGAACAGTATTGGGATATTTTTGATTGGGAAATTGAAGTGGAATAATGAGTGGTTATTGGTGTAATTATTGTATTATTTTTTTTTTTCTTTTGGTTATGAATGAAAAAAAATTGTTGAGTATCGCTTTCACTATAATTGAATGCATCACATGTGTGGTCCAATTTGTTTGTTCTCGTTCTCTTATTGCATTGTGTATATGAATATGAGAGATTATTTATTTTTTCTTGTGGTGATCATTTGATTATTTTCTTGGTGATGGTATTGAAGTCATGGAATAATGGGAAGGATTAATTGCCACAATTTTGTTTACGAATTTCAAGGGTAAATTCAATCCAATTTTTATTTAGTTTGTGACACTTTTTTTTTGTGGAATGTCGAATTGTAAAACATAATTTTCACAATTTTTCCTGTTTTTTATCTTTGATAAATTTCAGTTTTGAATTAATAAAAACTGTCACAAATGAGACACTTGGTTGCAATATTGTTGAACGTGTAGATTACGATTTTTTTTTTTTCTTTACTTAAAATATTAATCGCACACAAAGAAAGGTAGAGAAACAAATCGACCTGTCTGCGTCCAAACATGAATACTCATTGAAATACCCCACACATGCACGAAACATTGAAAAAGAAGAGGAGAATAAAAAAATATTGCGAACTTCATCATGAACATGCATATAAATATCCATTTATCATTCTTCATTCCTGATAGCTATATCGTAATTGTTGGTCGGATTAATTTTGTTTGTTTGTTGTTATATTGTTGTCATTATTATTTATTTATTTATTTATTTATTTATTTTGTTCGTCGTGGGCAATATGCACTTTCTCTTACGTCTGATTACGAGAGACCGCGCCGATTTTGAGAGAAGTTAATCGGCATGAGCCAAGCAAGAGAGAGGTCGCGTCGGTCTTTTTTTGCAAGGTCAATGAGAGAGTTAAATTGCACTTGACGAGTTTTTAAGATTGTACCGCAACGTCCGCACTTTCTCTTGAGCTTACACACATACCCACATATATATATCATATGCGTTGAGTTGTATATTATAAGTACTTGAAATGAACTTTTGCGATGTCTCGTAGTCGACTAATTGCACACCATATTCAGCCACTGGCTTACAAACAGTAATTGTCATAAATTCATTCGTACCAACTGATCATTAAATTGTTTATCATCGATATATAATGTTAGTAACGACGAAATAATTCAATATCTATGTGTTATTATAAAGTATATTTATAGATTTTTTAATAGTTAATCATATGGTGCACTTGAATTTTAATTATTTACAAATTTACGTGTGGCTGAATTATCAATTCATTTTATGTAACTCGACACTTCTCTCTCATGTATATGAATTCTTTAGATTGGTGTATTATCACATGTTCCTTTTTCTTTTTTTCTTTTTTGTTTATTTAGAATTCGATGCAAACTGCAAACAGCAAAATATTTCGTAGTATAATACGAATGTTAAATATGTTTGTCAATGCAAACTCGTATCAGAGAAGTAACTTAATATGCAAAGTGATATAGCTCTGTGTTGCTGATGTGTTGCTGGTAGTGAGTCAAGATAAACTCTGTTGGATGATTCAAATATGTTTAGTAAAGAGTTATGTTGAGAAAAAAAAATATGAAAGAATGAATAAATAAATAAATTAATAATGAGGATTAAAAATGAATAGAAAAGTGTGCTCGTGAAATAATGCATAGTTGATATCAGTTAATAATTCTGATGACACCTTTATAAATTGCCATATCAATGTCTGCTGATATCATATTTTGTTGACTGTTATTAAATATGAGAGCTGTATAATCAGTACTAATTCGTACGAAAAAAAAAATAGATCAATTTAGTTTTATCAATTATTTTGGTTATAATAGGGGAATAAAAAATAATTTTTTTCACCTTCTCATTTGATTTGATGAAAGTAAAAATAATTGTGATAATTTTATTTAAATTATTTGATGATATAGAGATTGATTTCATGATTGTTGGTGACTTTCTATTTGTGAAAGGAGAAAAAAAAAATGTGGTGTTAAAATAAGCACTAAAGTAAAATATAAATCCACGTTGATTAATGTGCCAATTAATGAGTGGTATTGAACTTTTAATGTTGAATAATGAACACCAGAGCAATATTGTAGTGATGATTGCCGGGATTAAGTTAATTCAACGTTACATAATGACCATGTGAAGTCTCACCAACAGCGTGTTGAATTTAAAAGTGAGATTAATATCGTATTCAATTATTTAGTTAGCCTTTAAATGTCACACGGGTTAATTCTCGGTCAAACAAATTTCTCCAATATAAAATATAAAAAAAAAATTCCATTTCAAATTTTATCGTATCACATTATAACAATTTCAAATTTTAACTTACATCAAACTATAATTCACCATTTTATTCCGTGAATTTCAGTATTCTAAAATTAAAATCAATTAATTACCTCCAAAAAAAAAATAACAAGGGATTAAATTTTATGACATTTCAATGTCGAAATGAAAAATGAAACCTTAAAAAAGAAGATATGAAAATTTGGGGAACATTACACTTTGTTTCTTTATCATTATTGATGATCAACAATAAAATCTTATTTTATTTATTTAATTATACAATCACAGGTCAATAGTAGTGCGAAGTCGTGTCAAATAATAAATTAAAATGAAATGACAATCATTAATAATTTGTGGGGTTGACACGCGGTCAAAAACTGGTTGACAATTGTGATCATTTATAAGGTTACGATGTTGATAAATCAACGGCATTATAGTTAACATTCTCCTCTTGATTCCAATGAAATGAAAAGGGGAGAAAAAAAAATACCCCATAAATAAATAAACAGATGGAAAGAAGTGAATGAATAAACTAACACAACGTCAGAGTAGACTGTGCAGGTATACATTAGACATGAAATGGATGTCCCTAAATGACATACGATCACTCTTAGAGAGGATGGTATGTTTATGTATACTGCAAATTCCACTTTGAATATCATTGGAACGAATTTACGAATATGTGACTGGAGTTGTCGTGGATGTCGTGCACAACGCACACGTAAATGCATGTACATCAGTCTCGTATATAAGCCACATAACGCGCGCGCGCGCGGTAGGTAATGCGGCTCGATTATAATTTATAACCAACGCGTTATAGGTTAAGCCGAGATGAGGAATGAAAAGCGAGTGTATACACGTATGTGTTTATATTTGTATGGATGTATTGATGGTTTGTAGTAGTTGTATGTGAGCCCGTGAAACGCGATAGGAGCATTTTATTTACGACTAATTTCCGTTATCGTCGATTATAGTCGCGCTACAAAACAGCAACGCCCGCTCGATTACCTCGTTTCTCCTTGCACTGTACTTTATATATATATAGAGTACTAGATGGATACAGAATGTACGCATCTATTGCCCGATTTATTTATATCACGTGCGAGCATTAATGAATTTGAAGTTGATTGGAAATTTTTGTTTCTATTGGTTCGATGGAAAATATGAAAGAGGAATTTTAGTCTTTTTGTTTTTAATTTTGATGGTGAACAAAAGGCTCTTTATATCAGTTGTATTTTTTTTTGTGTTTCTTTTTGTTTATTAGAAGAATTCTAATTAGGGGAATTTAATTTTAGAGAATAATTGTTGGGGTGGTTTTAAAAGTTTTTGATAAGTATTTGGTAGTTTTTTTTTTCGAGTTATTTTAAATGAGTGAGAAGATTCAGGTAGATTAGTTGGTTATTTATTACTTTGAGAATGGAGTGTTGTTATTAATTGTTTTTGTTTGCTCTTAAATAGTCTTAATGCGATCTGAGTTTGGGTTTTTTTTTCCTTGTGCTGTCAAATCAATGTTCATTATTGTATAAATGTATTGCAATCGTTTTGATATTTTGGATCATAAGTCAATGGATATTAACTCATTATTTTATTTTTAATCAATTTTTTGTGACAGCATGGTGTACTATCAATGGGAAATTTTTTAACTCGATTTGATTGATTATCGTGATATTTTCAACATTATTGAATAGCTATTTTCATTTAGTGTACAATCATAATTAATAATTAAAAATGAACGAATGCGACATTGGCATTTTTGTTAATTATGTTTTATAAATAATAATTTTAAAAAACTGCGTCTTTTCGAGATTATTCAAATTATATCTGATCTATAAAAAGGAAGAAGAACAATTCTAAAGACAATTGTCACTATTTATATTTGTCAATTTTCAATATAGAATGAAAATTCCAACAACATTAAAAAAATAATTCTAAAAATCCCACAATTATTAATTTTCATTGTATAGCTGAAGACGATTAAACCCAAAGAAAAGTCACTTCTTTTTCATCAATCAAAAAATCAAAATAAAAGAACAATCAGTTTTTTCTTTTCTCTTGTTTTCTTCTATTAAATTGCTAACGGTAAATTTGGTTTGGATGAAATTATCAGGTTCGGAATATATTTCGTGGAATATTTTCGACACGATAATGAAGCTTCAAGTTCAACACGCCCTCGAGTCTTCCTCATCATTTTCATGTATGGCATTCGTTCGAACTCGTTTTTTTTTTTTCTTGTCTTTTTTTTCCCTTTCTTTTCTTTTCATTTAACTCTCACATTCTTTTTTCCATTTCATAATGTCTCTCGCACTCTCGTTCTCTCTCTCCCTCTCTCACCCTCATACTCCTGCTTATTTCCTTCGTCTGTTTAAGCGAGCTGTACTGTCGATATATAATATGATGCATAAATGCATGGGGACACACGCGCGCCACTTCGTATTATGCAGCGAGGTCGTTCCACTCTCTTTCATCCATATCTACATATATATATATATATATTTATACATGCGTATGTGTAGTTATATTGAATGTACTTAACATAGATGTGAGTTTGGTGATAAGGGAGTGCGTCGGGACGCCTTCAGTACGCGACAATACATGGACGCACCCATATTGCAATAACCCTTTAATCATTTTCCATTTACATACCTGAACAAGAAAGAGGACAAATTGAATTTTCATTTTTTTTTTCTATTCACTCAATGGCTTCAATTTCATCCCACTGAATATAATCATTCATTATTTCAATCACTGCCAATCACACATAATAATTGAAAAAAAAAAAAAGAGAAGAAAGTAAAGGAGAACAAGAAAAAAAGCTCAATTAAAATAGGCCATTGAATAAAGCAAAATTAATTCTTGTATTATTCATTGTGGAATATTTAAAATTTTGAGCTCTTATTAATGCATCGATTTAAATGTCTGGCAAACACATTGAGTTTATTTATACAAACATTAAATATGTTAAAACTGTGAGCCAATATTATTATGGTAAATCAACTAGGATTTAAATGAAGAAATTATAATTATACAAAGTCGTAATATTTGATATTGCGATTTTTTTTTCGAAATGTCTTCTTTTTTTTTACGTTTATTTGTTATTAATATTTATATATGAATTTTTTTTTTTCAAACTATTACCGGAAGTCGAGAAAGTGTATTTAGAACCTATGGGACAACTTGAATTTCACTTCCCAGTCGGGTGATATTGTGGAGAGTCCTCTCATAGAGGAGAAATCTTATTACACATATGTGTTTGTATACATATGTTGGATGATCAATCGATCTTGTGAATCGAGAAGCATTCTCCAATTTTTTCCAACATGTATACATACAGATGTATCTAGTTACACATATGACTCTGTCTGTATGGGCATAATTGAATCCTTTCTCCACTCGTCATGATATATAAATTTTTAATGGGTGTAAATTTAGCAGATATAAAACCATTTTTATTTATGAATAGAAAAGTGAATTATTTAGATAATAAAATTTCAAAAATATATTCCTGAAGATTTTTGTATTCTTTACAAGAGTATGTTTTCATTTTTTATCTATTTATAATTTATCTATTTTTTTTTCAATATTCAGAAAAAAAATTACAAAATATCTGCTACATTTATAATCATAAATTTTTATTCATTCGATTTAAGTGTAATTTACCATCAGCGACATGGCCTCTTCATCTCTGTCGTTATAATTTCTCATCGACCAATTCAAAATGTGTATCGCTATGTCTATATGTTTTAGTTGTTCTCGTTAGTCACGTATAGTTGATATGTGTGAGGTTACTGACCGTAAAGTTTTGAGAGGCTTCAGACGAGGCGACTGATTTTTTAGAGCACTGGTGGGTGGGCGTTTTCGTTTCTTCGTCAGCGATTCAGTTATATTTATAATATATCGTTGAAAGATCGTTCAATAAATTGCCGGAAATGATTTTTCATTCTTCAAAGTCGCGTTGAATTATATAGTAAACATATATACACTAGTTGTATTTTTTTAAGGACTTTTTTTTTGCTTTTGTGAGTTTTATTGATCGGTTTGTTTGATTTAAATGTTAATATGGCGATACATTTTGGAATGTAAGATATATGAGTAGTTGTAGTTGATAGATTGCACATGTTTGCAGTGTATTCGTAATCATTTGCACGTTTAACTCAATCGAACGTGGTTGTGTCGCGAATTGTCTCTTCTTTCTCAACGTTTAGTTGCAATCTACGCAGATCATTCACGTCACGAAAGAGTCATTCTTTTATCGATGAGTGTAATGCGCTTCACGACAAAAGAATTCCTTAAGACTTAGGTCAGGATCTTGACATAACTCTGATGACGTTTTTTCTTTTTTCAATTCATTTTTATTGGTGGAAATGGTCGATAGAAATATTTATAGAGGAATTTTGTGGGGGAGTTGAAGGTGTTGAGGGGAGAAGTGTTTTCATTACATCAAATGTGAACGTGTCGAGAAATTAGATGGGGTAAAAAAATGATTATCCTGTAGAGGACTCGTAATCAAAAAAAAATATTATAGTTGAACATTTGGAATTTTTAAGTTTATTCTGTAAAAATATGGACATGTCTGGTTTTTTCATTATTTTTAATTAGAGATGTTTGTAATAATATTAAATGTTCATGCTTGAATATGTTTATTTTCTTTTGCATCATTTATTTTGTGATTCGAGTTGGTTGTTTGAATTTAATTACTGCTAAAAGACGTCATTGATACGTCAGAAGTTTATGCTAAAATTACTGAGAATGAATAAACGCTTTTATTCACTTCAAAGTTATGGTGATATATTCTACGAACTGGTATTCATCAAGAAAAAATAAAATGTTTAGAGTATATTAATGATAATTCTCAGAATTTTAAGATTTTTATAAACATTAAATTTCTCTTCAAATACAAATATATAATTTTGTGTTTTTTTTTTTCTTCTTTATGTTACAGATTCACCATACTCTTGAAAATTGGAACGCCGATACATTTAAACTGAGTAAGTTCAACATTTCTATTTACCTTCAATGGAATGACATATAAAAAAAATTGAAATAAAAATGAAAAAATAAATATCTCTGTGAAAATAATAAACGTGCAATGTAGATCGAGCAGAATACTTGAGTGATTGAAACACATACATATACATAAATCTCAACATGTATCAATTGGATCGTGAATGCGGATCGATTGCACCCGAGGGAGCATCGCTCGTTCAATATGATCAAACTCTCATTCTCTTGTTTTATTCTCTTCCATATATACACACACATAAATACATATATATATATATATCTATTCACTTCTCGTTTACTCTGCATTATAAACTCTTTCTATCCACGTTTTGTGGCGTGCGGAGATGATCTCGATGATACGGATGCTTTGCCGACAGGTGAATTATTTCCCGCCTCTTTCTGGTCGTCTCACTGGCAATACCTGGAGGACTATGTTGAGGCGCGACGAACATTGGACGCGCTCAAAGCCGCTGATGATCCACTAGTGGATTTTCTCAGACTAAGACAAGCTGCCGCAAGACATTCAACATCGTCTCTACTACTTTTACCGGTAAGTCAATCACTTTCGATTTAAATACTCGCCAATGAATAATTTCAAATCGCCCACATGAATATAATATAATAAAAGTGACTTGTGGGCCAATGACTTCTTTGTCGCTTTTATATATAAGTTATTGGTGCGCGTGCATGCATGTGCATCAAGTGAAAGTCTTATCGTCTTGTGTGTCTTGTGATGGCGCAACACAAACCCATCGCCGCATCCTCGTATTCGTTCGATTAACCTTTAAAGACCTCTGGGTCCAACTTTATATACACACATATGTATACATGAATGTATGTACAATGAATGCGACGATCGATCGGTAAATCGGTAGTCGCAATTGTATTTATGTAATCGAGGAAGTAAAGACGAACATTGCAGAGAAAATTGTCTCTTGTAAGAATTAATATAACAACTAACTGTAGGGAGAATGAAAGGTAAGAAGAATTAAAAAAAAAAAAGAACAGTATTGGATGGATGTATAAGAGACAATTATTTATGTGAACAACTGCGACTCGGCGAATAGTAATTTCTTTCAGGAAGGATCCTCCTTCTTCTTAGTTCTGCAATATTAACGGATTGAATGAATGTTGATGTTTGAAATATATTATTGTACTGGGTGTATACTGCAATCAGTTCGTAGAATCAACTTACATTGACTTATATCAATGAGTAGTTATGTTGGAGATAATTGTTGGTGAAAAATTGCGAGTCATTATAAAGGGGGACGATACTGATGTCCTTGGGACATACATGAAAATGTCACAGTTCGTTTTGTAGAGTTGTGATTTATTTTTATTTTTCGGTGTTGTGTATATTTATATTTAATTACTGTGTGGTATTGGCTTTTTGACAGGTGTATTGACGTTGTTATTGAGGTTGTAGTAAATTTTGTGAGGTGGAATTAACGATGATTTGAGAATGTGAATGGTAAACAGGAATTTGAATGGAGAATTATGATTATAATTTTTTATTTTGGGTTTTTTTTTTCATCTACTATCATTTTTTGTTCTTCATTCATTGACATTGATTTTACCATTAACTAAATGAACACTAATCGGTGAATAATAATAATAATAATAGCTGTTTTATTAATTTCTTAATTTTATTTTTCTATGAATTTGTTACAACATGGAGAGAAATCAAATTCCTATTGGATTAATCTGTTTTTTTTTTCTGGATGAATTTATATTCAAAAGTCTAGATGAATGGTGAATAAATGAGGGCGTAGTGTGAAAAATTGTGCAAAGAATGGAGAAATTTTAATTCATTTTATATTCATTGATAATTTATCATTTTGATACAATGAAAAAAGAGTTGAAATTATTCAAAGACACGTGTGATGTCAAACGATTATTATCGGTCGTCAATTAAATTTTGTCAGGCATTCATGTCCCATGTCAAAGTCGATTATAAAACACCCTAACTCAAGCATTTGTCTTACATACAATGATCTAATAAATTGTTGAACTGAGAGAAATGAAAAAAGAAAAAAAGAGCGAAATATCTCATAGATTTGTATTTAAATAGGTATGCATATTAAAATAGTAAATATGGATAATGTCGAGTGGGATATAAGCCGGCGAGTCAGTTGATATACAAAGTCTTGTGATATGTTGGCCGGCCGTCGTGTTCGTTGATCTCTGAGATCCTGGGATCTGATTTCCGCTCGTGGATCAGTGCGGCGCGTATCTTCTCTCTACTGGCGATCCAACGATAACCCGCATGAAGGCTCTGAGTACTCACGCGCGCGCACTCAAAGCCAATATAACCAATAGGTGAGCGAGAGTAGAGTCTTGAACGAGTGAATGCGAGAGTGGAACGAGGAAGTGCGCCGAGCGCGGCATCGTCAGCTTCTTCATTCTTTCATTCTTTCTCTTCTTTTTTTTTTTTGTTTTATTTTTGTTCTTCGTTTCTATCGTTTCCTTTTTTTTTTCTTCTTTCTTCATCTTTTTCTTCATCTCATTCTTCTTTCTCATTTCTCGTTTTCTTATATTCTTCTTCTTCTTCTTCTTCTTCTTATTCACTTGTATATACATATAACCAAGCGATATCCGCACTGTCTTATTCGTTTCTACGTTGGTTATAAGACAACGTAAACTACTTGGAAAGAGAGACGTCGGAACTTCGAGGAATCGATTCTACCGCGCTTGAATTCGATCCGCGGGAGATCGGATTTACGGCCCGCCACTCGAGATATTCACTGGGGTGGATTCCAATCCTGCCACGTGCCGATCTTCATGTTGTCGATTTCAATCGGTATTCTATATAGTCAGATACGCCATACGGTTATATTTATTTACGTTAATCATTATTTTATCTTGAGTTTGGGATTTGCAAGAGAAAGCGTGGTGAAAAAAAAGGAGGAAGGAATTGGAAATGAAATGAATCAATAGATAAAGTTATAATCATTATTAAAACTTTACTGGATATGTTGAATTACAGGAATTAAATTTATATAAACAATTTTATTTGATCGGGAAATGAGTGGTGGTATAGTAGGGGTATAATTATATAGAAAAAATGAAGATAACGAAAATTAAAGAGAAAGTTAAAAAGTAAATGAGAAAAATTGAATCGATGAAGTAAGAATTAATATTGAAGTATCGTAAATTGGTACAGTGAACGTTTGAATTTAATTATAGTCAGTTGTTGGATTGAATCTCTGTAATATATTTTCTATTTGATTATGAAATAATTGAAGTTTGGGAAGATTAAATCATTGTCTTTGTTGGTACTTCTGTTTAGATGAGTCATGTGGTTGTATTTGTTCTGTGAATCATCATCTCATTTTCACCTTAAATTTAAATGAGATGGTTGATATGATCATTTTTTAATGCATTCGTTATTATACCAGGGTTTTTATATGTTGTGTTTTACGTGGGTGAAAAATATTGGATGACCAAGAATATTAAGTTAAATTTTTATATTTAACATGAATAAGAAGTTGAGGTATAACGACGTTCTCAAAAAAGGCGGTGCATTACAGTCACAATAATATTCTCAGTGTTGAGTTAAAAATTTCATTTCACTTCCACAAATTAAATCTTCGATTAATTTATTTTGTTCCACTATAATTAGCAATTTATTACTACGTTATTTATTTAGTTGACGTCAATGAAAAAATATCTGAACATATTTAATCATATTTTTTTATCTCAAAAAATTGTAGCAAGCAAAAAAAAAAGGGAAAATATGTCGAACATGAAATGGCTACGTTATAACTTCTACTTTTAATCGACATGTATGAACTTGATGATGTCTCGTAAATTCACCACTCGAGTAGGATCGTGGTCGCCAAGAGGGCGTTGACGACGAGACACGCGATCTATAGAGCTACATTGATAGAATAAAACTTCTCAATTGACGAAAAAAATAAACAACAAATGATGATAAACAAGCTAAATATGGAAACAAGAAAAACAGACAGGAAAAAAAAGTTAATTTTCATCGGTTTATTTTTCAAATAATTCTTTTTCAACTATCTATATATAAATAAACGTCTCATTTTACAGTCACGGTTCAGTAGACGATAAAAATTGATAAACGAATGAGAGTTCAATTTTTTTCATCTTTATTCTAAGCCTTTTTTTTTTTTTAATTTTTTATTCCTATTTTCTCTTTTTCTTGTATTTGTGGTAGGCCGGAAGAGAGGTATGTAAGAATACCTTGACTGTAATTAGGTTCTTTCGCTGAATTATTTGTCATCTACTCCGCCCACTAGTCGTAAAAAAGTCATTGTTTACGAGATGGTATAAGAGAATGGGGAAGCATCAGTGAGTTCGTGTATTTATCCGGAACTCATCGCATTCGGTGCGCGTGGCAGAGGCAACAGTTTATACAGAAATATATCTATAAGTCTTTTTCTTCATCGTTGCCTATCGTGCAAAACTTTTACTTACAATCGTGCACTAACCTCGGAATTATTTCACCATATTATGCAGGTGCATTAAATATGGATTATTTCTAGTATTTATATTGAGATCACTTATGTTATTATTAATATCATAAGGAATTAAATTTTACAATTATGACTGTGGTATTATCCTGTACAATCGCGAATGTTTATTTTTTTTCTGTTTAATAATGTGTATACATACACATACTTATGCTTTTGTATATGTAGATATGTATACTCATTATTATTTTTTTTTTTGTTTTCATACTCCGATTTATCTGATGCAGAAAAAATATTCACGTCTCCATATAACGTTACCACAATTTTACGACACCCTTAAATTCAACCTTAATTGAAACTTATTACGTCTTGATATTTCATGGGACCTCTGAGCCCATTTTTATGGTACCACATATTCATCCACTTATTTTTTTTCATTTTGCAAGTTGAATATAAAATGCGATGTGAAAAGTAAAAGAATAAAGGAAATGATAAAATAATGATTATGATGATAATGATAATAAATGACTGGAAGATAAATGTTTGAGTGAATTTGAGTTATAATTCGCAAAGTTATAATTTTATGAATCATTGCCAAAAGTTTGATGACCTGTGAAACGATAAAGTAATAAATGTATTAACACTGATGGTGTGAAAAAATTTGTAGTGTTGATCCATCAGTTTATTTTATATTTGGAATAAAAGTGGTTTTTCTCTTTGTTTCTGTATGTGTTCATCAGAAATTTAGCAATTAGTACAATTACTTTTATCAATTAATTCTCTTCGTTGACATTGCAGTTGTCAATTGATAAAACAAAATAAAAAATTATTATCTACCTTATTTTGTACACTGTACTAATTCAACAAAATCACCATAAGAATCTTCATTTTTGAATATTCTCTATTTTGATTAAAAAAAAATTATCCACATTGTAATTTTCATTCATCAATCCGTATTTCTTTCCAAAAAAAAACAATTATTATTTTCCAACATACTCTCCACCAGTATTCTTTTCGTGAATATTTAAACTCCTTTCAGAAATTTTCATTCTTAATTACAAAATATGATATTGAAGAATATAATTATTCTTTATCACTGGACATTTCATTTTTTATTTTTCCTTTTCTATATATAAATATCTTTGAGCATTGACATAGAATTAATGTATACTCATATGTAGCAGTGGATCTATGACATTGAAGTATTAGATACTTGTTGTGAAGTGTGCAAAAGTGAACGTTACTTCGTCTCACAAATATTTCGTCTCCCGATCACGATCTCAACGGACATCGATAATCGCCATTGATAATACCTCGATCCGGGCTATCGTCGCGATCTTGATCACAGTCCGGTTTCCCTCGCACTTTCTGACCAGACACACATATACACACATCAATATACATATATATATATATATGTATATAAACGAGTGAGTCGCGTGTAATGTCGCGACCGGCATCATAGGAATTTATCGTCAATTATTTCATCGATAATCGACACCCCTTTGAGAGAGTGAAAGACGCGCCAATGTCTCTGATATTTCTTACCCGCACACATCCCCTTGCACATTTCCTCTCGGACGTGGGAAATATTTGTAGGAAATTACCTTGCCGATAGGATCTATATGTGAATATGTATGTGTTTATATATATATTGGTGATGTTTCGTTTATGTGGCGCAGCGTCGAGGTGGTCGTTTCGCATATCGGGAGGCGGAATATATCCGATATACCTTCTTTATCACTTCGTCATTTACATTGATATACATATAGTTATCATCTTATAGATGTACTGAGAAAACAATGTATATATATATGGTTATTATGGATTTATGTATTTGTTCAATGGCTTTGAATGAAAGAATTTTTTTTCTTCACATTCTAAAATATTCTCCTGTTATTTTTACTTTGTATTTAATCGATGATAGTCAACAATCAATAATTATAATTACTGAATAGTCATGTCGTTGAAGTTTTACGATTATTATATACAAACAATATTGGCACGCGTTTCATATGGTGTATGAACACATCATTGTCTCAATTGTCAATGCATACACACGTTTCAACACGTATATTGATTTACACTTGTAATATAAATACTATACAACACACGTTGTTTTTTTCTTCAACGCAATTGACATTTTAATTGTCCTGTTAAAGAAATTTAACAATTCATTTTTTATTTGTTGAATTCATAAAGTGAATTCAATTTATTTTGTTACATCAATGCACGCAATGAATGAACTAGTGCGTAAATAATTTACGGACAAATTTATGGTTCGCATTGTTTTTTTTTTGTTTTTTGTTTATATGTTGGGGAATTCGTTTGACAAAGCCGCGAGAAATATTATGATTAGCACACAGTGTGAATCCTAATAATATGTGAGAAAGGAATAATATTCACCTGCTGTCGTTACGCGCAAAGAAATATTCTGTTTCACGATATTTCCTTTATTATTATCCTTTTTTTTCCTCTTTATTCTCTCATGTTAATAACCTTTTCTTCTTTCGTGTTGGTTATGTACATCCCTTTTACATGTACTTTTGTAAAATACCTACAGATACGTAGAGTACTTGTAAATATATGTAGCTGAATATACACAGGCGAGGCCGGACGTCACGCGTGCATTGCGTGCTCCGCAAGCGTGGTCATTTGCTATACCTACAATACTACACTCGTGGAATAATGATTGATAAAAAAGAAGAAGAAGAAAAAAATAAAATCATCAAAAACAAATCGAATAGTAAATGCCGACAATGTGTGGAATTCAAGAAAATTTATTTGAGTAAATATTTTCTGCATTTTGAATGGGATAAAGGGACGGAAATTTGATGTTTATTGGAAGAAAATGTGACGTTGAAAGTTATTTGGAGGGTTAAAATTTAGTTCGCATGGATTGTGTCAATTATTATGTTGATAGTTTGTTGGTGATGAAAATTAAGGATTTATATTGGTGTGGTTGTGAACTGATTTGAAAAGTTTGAATTGGATAATGATTGATAGAGAAAGTTTTATGGTGAATAGTTGATATAGGGAATTTGAATTGTTATTAAAGAAAGATGAGATTTATTTTGTATGTTTTTAGTGAGGAATATTAATCATCCCTGTGCCCAAAATTCCATTGGTGTCGATTTATCTATAGGGAAAAAAATCAATTTCATTGATAAATTGATCTTTCTGATATAATAAATAAGTATCATAACTTATGATATCCATAGAACATTTACTGCTTTCTAAACAGCTCTCAATTAATTAGTAGAAACTAACTTTCGCTGAAAAAAAAGATGTCCAATCATTCAAGCATATTTGATTTGATGTTAGACAACAAATCGATATAATCTAAATTGCAGATTTTTCTTCAATCTTTCTCCTCTTGCTGATACTTGACATCATAATAAATTCTAGTGATGAACTATTTTTATTCAAGGTATAGCTGATGAACAATCACAAGATAAATATCCCCAATTATCTAGAAAAAAATTAATATTCTTTTTACAATCAGAAGAAGTAAATAATTTATAAAATTAAATAAACACAAATGAAAATGATGCAAATTGCAGTTTTAAAAATTCTTCTACCATAAATTATTCCTCATTCTGATTTTTTATTTATTTCTATTATGCAACAATACTCACAAAATTATTTCTACTTCTTCAATTATATTCCCCGAATTTTTCTCACAAGTTGAATTGGCCATTTTCCATGAAAACATCAATTAATATTCCTACTCAATTTTATTTAAACACGAATGATTTCCGTTTGAAAATTCAACATTTATTTGTGACCAACTGATATTTGTCTCGCTTATAAAACCCCACTATATATACATGTACATGTAAATTAACATATATATAGTTATATGTATACAATGCATCGTAATTGTAATGAGTGTTCTCTAAGCTTATTCATGAATAAAACATTATTATCAGAGTGCCCACGTAACGCTTTAAGACACACGCGCTGAATTATTGAGAAAAGGGTTCCGTGTTTCCTTGTCGTATAGTCGTACTTGTCGTTGTAGTTTGTACGTTGGCTTCTCTAGGCGTGATCGACCATCAGCCAACTTTATAAAACATAAAAGAATGCTCAACGTTTTGTCATTCAACTCTCGTGTGTCACAAGCGTATACACATGCGATGTTTATTCTCTTTACATTTATACACCGGCTCTCTCTTTCTTCATGTGTATCCTGGTACTCAAACACATTCCACTGTACTGATTAAAAATTTTTACAAAAAAAAATACTTAAATAAAATAATCATTATTATTATTATAAATGATATAAAATGACGCATGATTGAATTACACTTTCATTTTTGGTGGTAGACAAAGTTGCCGGTGTGTGAATAACGATGAAAAAATTCTTGATCGAGTGAAAGACCATTCATTATTCTCATGTAAATGTAGATATGTATTTGTGCATTTATTTTATTTCATTTTTTTTTTGTTTATATATCAGTGTCGGTACGCGTATGCCACGTAATACTCTTTGGAGTGCGTGCACTTTCACCATGCATACACCAAATACATCGGCAAAATTGCAAAGTAGCTAACAAAATTCCTCCAATGAAATGAAATGAAAAAAAATTGTGTTCTTGATTCAATGACTTCTTGGACTGTTGGGAGATAATTACAAAATGATGCAGTTGAATTTACGGTTTATGTATGGTTGATAATTATCATAAAATTTTGTATTTAGATTTTTATCTTAATAGAAAATTCAATGACTGTACTTAACCCTTTAATGTTTTGTCAGAGAATATAGAAAAATTATCAACCAATAATGTTGAAACAAAAAGAAAAGAAATTGAAATTACGACAAAAAAACTTAATCGTGAATGTTTCTAAAATCCCATAATAGCCAATAATGGGGTATTAAACACCATAAAAAAATAAATTGCAGAATTTTCTATTTCTTTTTTTCTCTTGGAATAAAATCATTGCAACAATTTGTTAGTGCACTGATAAAATCCACCATTGCAAGTACTCACGTAGTAAAAATTACCCAATTTATGAATTAAATTAATTCATAAAAAAAAATTTTCACTGCGTACAGGAATTCACGTATACACATTATATAAATTTATATGTATAGATATATAATATATAGTGAATGTAGCAAACGATGTGAGGGCATTAAACTCGGGCACGACTTGACCCAGGCGAGACTTGAGCGTCGCTTGAATGCCGCGTCTAAATCGGATATATATCTGTTGATAAGAATCTTTCATCGGATTGTATACATATAATATATTTACGTATATAACTATATCTGTATATATATGTTATTAACTTTAACTTCATTCTCGTGATGCGCCCACTCATATATGTGCGATGAGTCACAAAAATTATATATTAAAAGAAGAGAGGAAAAAAAAATGAATGAAGAGTTATAATAAATAAAGAAAGAAACGAAAAAAATGAGTAAGAATGAACAAAAAAAAAACACGAAAATGAGTTAATGCACTCTTGGTCCGCTACGCAATTTCAAGAGTAGGTCAAAAATAAAATTATTTCCATGTATCAAATACGATATTACTATCATTTATCACTATTTCAATATATACTTTTACATGACTGTGTAAATATATTGTCTGTCTGTTATCAAAATGTCAGGTTATTGTTTGTACTATTTAAGATAGCGAGTCATATCCAATGTCATCTAATTTCCCTAAGTCCTACTTTTGGAGTGTGACAATCGTAGAAATTTTTTTTCTATACGAAATACTATATAAAATATATTTTCATTTTATAATTTATATATATAACTCTCTCATAAAGCCTTTAAAGTTTAATCGTTAAAATCAATTTGCTAACTTTGATCGCATTAAATCTATAATTTTCAGTAATAATTTACTCATTTTGTTTATTGTTCATTCAATTCAAAGAGGAAAATTCAGCTTACTAAAATGATGATTTCAATCAAGAGTTTATTGACATATTATTATTTAACCAAAAAATAAAATTAAAATGATGCATCAGATCAACGAAATCAAATGTACTCCAGTGAAAAATATTCGATTGAAAATATGACGATTGTAATATTAGAATTAAATGTTACACTTTGATATGACATTAGAACTTTGATAGATGATATAAAATGGATCGATGGCGTGTTAACTTTCGCGGCAATGACAAACACCGTATGGACACTCTGCTTGGGCACAACCGTAAATTAATTGCCAATTAGTTGCTGGTCGTTGTCGTCGTCATGCTGTAGAGTCTCTTTTGTAATGTTGGTCATTGGTAGTATACACATTGTCACTATATATATATATATTTATACGAGAGCAGGTTGGTGCACGTTGAGATTAATTTAATTGTGTCGTCAGCCTTCGAATACCGCGGATGGACGAGTGGGCTCACAATAATTGAAGTTAATAACATAAGTGACGCGGTTTCTTCCCTCTTTCTTCGGCTTATTTTCATCTCTTTTTCGCTTACATATATATACATATATATATATATACATACATACATATAAGTACAATATTGCGCGGTGTCTTGTAAGCTACCGCTGAGGGACGCTGAGCTCCCTCAGCTTTCTCTTTCTTTGCCGACTAACGAGATCAAAGACCCGCGTGAGATATCCGAGTTGGAGGAACGCGTATATATATATACAATACGATACGTTTATTCAGGTACTTTTATATATAAATACACAACACAATCAAGTAGGATTATAGGCATTGATTGGACATCACTCCCGCACGTTCAATCACTTCTAGGTAAAAGATTGAAACACTCACTGATGTTTGTGTATCTGGTTAGAATTGAATTTTATACCATGAAGACTTTATCGATGTAGCATGAACGTTAGTCTTCTTTACAAAGTCGCGTTGGAAATATAAAAATATAAATTTATATTAAATATTTCTATATAAATTATTATGGTATTTGAAAAAATTATTTATCTGGATATAATCCACAAAATTATAAACTATGTAAATAATGTTTGGTATATATAAATACATTTATATCACTTGAATATAAAATTCCCTTAAGTATGAAAGTGATGCTTTGTGGAGAGGTAAACGCACGATAGTCGTAATCTTTTATCTTCAGTGCGTGCGGGTGAGAGGATTTTTTATTGTATATGGTATATTGTATGTTTCAATGGTAAAAGCATGGAAGCGAAGTAGAGTGGAAGAAGAAGAAAATAAGGAAAGAGAAGTTGAAAAAAGAAAGAAAGGAAAAAGAAAAATGTGAGGAAGAGAATTATATATATGGCAAAGGCGTTCCCAGAGAAATATATACGTGCACCAACGCAACAGTGCAATACTCTTGAGAGTTATACAGAACCTTAATCCAATTTTCTGCATATATATATATAGATATAAGTGACTGTACAGCTCCTTCGGAAGCGTGCGATTTCACGGCGTGTACCAACGCGCCAACATTGTAATGCCGACATTGCGCGGGAACACACGTGGAATGAATTTCATGGCGAGAGATTCTATACGACGGGTTAGTGCGTACTATTATACACCGTCTGATATGCATATATGTCTACTTGGGCAAATACTATTTAGAAGAAAACAAAAGAAATAAAAAAATTTATATACGATTGCATTCATATGGCGTTGCAGATATGTCCTATCTTATGACAGGAAAAAGGCTACAGGAAGAAATTTGTTATTTAATGAGAAAGAATGTGAAATGTAAAATTGAAATTTTAGATATGAAAGGGAAATGTTTAGATAAATTTATAGAAGTTTTGTTATGGTGTGGAATTTTTGTAGATGAAGGAATTTTTATATGTTTATTTAGTTTAGTTTTATTGTGAGGGAAATTAGAGAACTGAGATATTTTTTTGGGGAAATTGATAGACATTTTTGTGTGTGTTCGATAAATTATTCATCACGATATTTATCTGAAAGAATTTTTTGTTTTTGATATAACAATAATTAAGATAATTGGAAAAAGTATTGATCACCGTTGGGGATTTTATTCTTTTGTTTATTTTACCGATTTGTCGTGATTTTTCTATTAAAGAAAATTTATTTTGATGAAGTGAAGTGGTGAAAAGGGTTGAAATGTCAGTAAATGTATCTGTGAATAACCTTTGATAAAATCAAATGAATTTCTTAAATTATATGTCAGGTAAAAAGGTATTTCTTATTCAAATTCTTTCCTGATTTTCCTAGTTTCTAAATTACCTCTGAATAACACCAATCTTTCATATAAACAAAAGAATAAAATCTCAATCTAAAATTCAACATAATTCAATCAGTAAAATAAAATAAATAATATCAATACATTTTCACTATATTCTTCACAATAAAATCATTCTCTCAGCAAATATCACTTTATTCAATTGCAAAATATGTAAATTGCATTACCAGTTAAAGTATTACGTAAAGCATTTGGAGAAAAAATTTACTTTCGGCTATTTTTCTTTTGTTTGTTAACATTTGAAATCCTATATCACAATGTCGATATATACAATCTACAACTAATATCCAAGCGAAATAATTTATTACATAAAAATATTCTCCATCTATTTCATTTATTCATATAAATATTTATTCGAGATTTAATGCTCAAATATTTCTACCATTACCATCACTTTTGTGCAACTCTCTTGAGTTTCCGCGCGTCATCATTGCAGATAAAAATATATAGAAATAAAATATAATATATATATATGTATATAGTATGAGGTATAGAGTATAGAGTATGGGTATGGTATGTTATGACACGGCGAGTTACGCGCAAAGAGAAAGAGTTTTGCAACAATTGCTTGGCCACTTTAAATTTTCTTCAAGTTGAATAAATGCATTTATGGATGTACTGAGACTGCGACTACCGGTTATAGTAATACTTACAAACTCGCCCCTAATTCTCCACTGAAGAAGTTGCGCGAGTTAATCGCATATGCGAGTTCATGGCGTTCCACGTGGTAAACTCTCTCTCCCTCGCGTGTATAATACATGAACATGAATGTATATACATATATATGTATGTGTAGTAGCCAATAAAGTACAGAGGCGCAACGGCAACCAGCTTCACCACCACTTATGCCATGACTCGCCTGGCTACCTACCCATTCAGGTAAATACACTTGTAACCTAGGCATTATAGGCAGGCGCACTCCAGACTTATCGAGGTGGTGACATCGTTACGTGGACGCGTCTCAGGCGCCACTACAGACCTCAGGCCAGCAGCCAGTTGTGGATTATAATACATGCGTTCAATAAAATGTATACATTATTAGTCGTCGTTGAAATCAAACAATTCATTTGCTCTTTTGTTTATGTTGATAGCAGGTGTACATAATTTGTAACATGAGATACAATGTTACTTTGATTACGATTTATTGTTGGTATGGGTGAGTGTTTGTGTTTGGAAGACAATTTTAGAAATGTAGGAAAACATTTTTTCATGATAGAAAATTATTTTGTTGAAGAATTTTGATTAGTTAGTTTAGTTTAATTAATGCAAATGTTGGAATTCTATTTTTCTGCATGGGAGTTTAGTGAAATGAGCCTTGTACTTGTTGTTTAGATTATTTATTTTGTTTATTGTATGAGAGCGTGTATAGTAATTGTTGTGTTTCATGTAACTTTCACTGGAGCTAAATAGTATTGTTATTGTAAAGTTAAGTGATGCAGAAGTTGGAGAAAATTGTAATTCTTCGTGTAGGAATTGGTGAGTGGGAAGTGCGGTTTTTTTTTTTTTTAGTTCGTTGACTTGAATGAAAAACTATGAAAATTGCTGGTTGGGAAGTGGGTTGTTGTCGAGAAGGAGTTGTTGGATGAGAAGATGTTGCTTAGAAAGATTTTATCAGGAACTGTATTAGATTGAGCCAAAAGATGGAAGAAAAACAGTGTTTTATCATTTATAATAATGAAAAATATAATGATTGATCCGGATATATATTTTTCCAATTATTCTGTCCATTGATTCGATAATAATAAGAATTGGAATCGTAAATGGCAGATGCAGTTTGTGCTAGACTTCATTGATTCAAATCACTGTACTTTCTTTCACTCATTTAATATTCATTTCAAGATCAATTTCAAGAATATACATTTCTCTTCTCTAAATCACTATATAATAATTCAATATATAATTTACTTCCATTAACAAAATATCATTAAAAACCTACTCCCAATTTTTTTATCCGACAAATATCAGTGAACAGTCCAGAGAATATTCAGAACAAATTGCATTTTATTTTCAATCTTTCCCCAATTACTTGTTCTACTTTTACATCCGAGCAATAATAAATTAAATATACTGCAATATCATCTTTATTATATTTTAGTTAATATTAATATAATTAATCCACCATAAATCAATCAACAAATCTTGAAAGACAGTGAAAAAGACACATTAAAAAGTCTTTGCGAATGCTAAAGGCAAAAAAATAAATCTCAAAACATTTTCCAACGATCCACAATAACAAAAATAAAGATAAAACACCAAATAAAAGGAGGAAAAAATAGAAAATATTTATTTTCTCTTATTCAAATGCCAATTCTAAGAATCACAGATACTCGTCACTGTGTGTTGCGCAATGGATTTGCATCAGGTGATTTCAAAGTCAAGGATCGTTGCACCGTCGACCTCATGGGCGTGTCGAGGTTACAGAAGGAACTCTTGTCGTATTATACCAACATAAACACATTTACATACTTATACACATGTACAAATGCATACAGTGAACGAATTATTTGTCTGTAAACGTTATACACATTTCATATTTTCCACCGGATATTGAAGCAAAATATACCTTTGCTATTCAGAGCAGAATTGTACATATATATATATATATATATATATATATATATATATATGTTTGATATACTCTGAGTCGAATCAAGGAAATTATCCGTGGTAATAAACGTCCTCTGTTTGCAACGAGAGGAAAAAATCAGCGAGTTACGAGCCGAGAAAGTTATAGGCTTGTTGAGATGCCGAGGGAATAGTTCTAAAAAAAATAGAGAGGGAAGCATCGAGTCATCAAGAATAAAAAAAAAAAGAAAAAAGAGGAGTATATACACTTATATATAGAGCTCGAATTATAGTGTGGCTTGACGAGATTTAGTAGCCCAGTGACACACTGCCATGTGCCTTATAATAAAAGATCATTAGTGATTTTATAGTTTTGTATATAAAGAGAAAAGTGGATTTGTGTGTATGTGAGTGTGTCTGTCTCGCTGTGAAACACAAGCTTGTTTGTTTGGATTCATTTTTAAACGAGTAATCTTTATTTCGTTTATTTTTAAACATACACAGAGAATTCTATTTATTTCTTGACCTCATTGCACTAGTTGTACTGAGAATTTAAACAATATATTTAGGTTTTGTGTTTTCTTTTTCAAGTTTGCCTGTTTATTTTTTATCTCTTCTTCTTCTTAGTTTTTTTTTTTATTTTATGAACGTTTAAATATTTTCTCCGATGAGTAATCACTTGGTATATATATGTGTCCATCATGCAGCATTGCATAGTAGGAAGAGGAAGAGAATGAGGATTGAGAGAAAAAAAAAATGAATAGATGAGTTACGCTGTTGACGAGACTGAAATGAGAATGTCGTTTTGTGGATGAAGTGTATTTAATTTTTGGTTTTGCGACATGTTGTTGAATATTTTTTTTTTGGCAATGTGACGTAGGTTTTATTACTTTTGTTTGGTAGAGAAAGGAGACTTTATTTAATAGGATAAATTGAAGAGACGTAAATGAAATTTATTATTTGCTATTTTTTGTTTTCTGTGGTCGATGATAATATTTTCATGTAAGGAGAATTAATTCTATGTAATTAATGAGGCTAATTATTATTGAGTATTTTGTGAATGGAATTGTATTATTGAATTTTTTAAATTTATTGTTGTGAAATTTTGAAGAGAAAAATTGCTATTGGATCTTTGAAACAAAATTTATCTTCAAAAATATTATAATCAAATATTTGTTAAATGTGCCATCATTAATCAAGTCTCCAAAAATTCTGTTAGTGACTTTAATAGCTCAAATAATATATCTCTCTCAGTGAAAAATCATAATCTGTCGTGACCCATAAACCCTCAAGCGCGGCCTGGATCAAAGAAGGGTGCAGCGAATTGGTAAAGAAAAAGAAAAGAAAAATAAGAGAAAAACAAAACCAACACAAAATGAAAGATAATAATAAACAAGAAACATTACTGGCGCATAGATTTCACTAGATGAATCTCTCTAACACATTCTTCATTGCATCTTCTTCTCTTCCTTTTCTTTCTTATAATATTTCTTCAGTGAAATATTAGAAAGAAAAAAAAGAAAAGATTGGAAAAATATATTTCTCTTCATTTATCTCTAGAATCTACAACATCGTGCGCCGAATGTCTTTGACGTAAACTATAGAATTAAATGAAGATTTGTATTGTACAAAATATAATTCTACATTGCCAGTTGAATGAAAAACATAACCTGTCATTAGTTGTTTGTGATTAAAGCGATTTGTGAAATAAAATAAAAATAAAAAATTAAAGATAAGAAAAGTAATTTACAACAAAACAAATCATATTCCAACAGGTTAATATTATAAAATTCATATAGAATAAAATCAACGGTTTAATAAACAAATAACTAAATAAAAAAATAAATAAATAAAAACGATGGACTTTCATTGCCATGAAAAAGAGAAGATATCAAATAAAATATTAAACACGTTAATAAACACAGTAGATACAGCAATAATTTGTAGATACATACACACCAACACATAAGACACAAATCTTAAGTTATATGTACACCTTGTTGGTACTCTCATATGTGGGTTTATATTGCCAGATTGATATCAAACACTAGCGGTACTATAACCCAACTCCGTTACCACCACATCATTTTTTATCATTATTATAAATATCATTATTTTTCTACTTCTCTTCCATCATTTTATTTTAATATCTCAATGCAGATATTATCAAGATTCTTATTAGCAATATCATCACAAAATGTAGCAATTTTCACTACACTAAATCATATCCAAGCAATTTTATCCATCGTTCATCAACAAAGTGAAAAATAAAAAATCATGAAAATCATGAATAAAGTAATAATAAAAAATAATAGGATTAGACATAATTTTATTGTGATTGATAAGATAAAATAAGCAGCTTTGAACATGAAAACATTTTAAATAATTCTATACACCAATATAATCACCCGATACATTTATCTATTTGTTCATTCATTCATTTAATTATTTATTTCTCTATTTATAAAATTGCCATATGGGCACACTATACCTAATAAGAAATCTATACTCATTATCATTATGCAAAGTCATATAATAATATTTTTAAAACGATATGCGATGCGTTCCGATACTGCAAAACGATTAAACGATCCGATCAAGTGCATCTACCGTATCGTATATCATTTGATGATTCATTGTTGTGCGTGAGAACGAGAGCTTCACTGCACTTTAATTATCATTTTGTGTTTACGTATATAATCATTAAACCGGATCTTAATATGAATTCACAATATTAAAACTAATTCACAATATTTATCTATATCAAACATATTTAAATAAATGGATAAATAAATATATCAATATGAATTTATTGTGAATAATTAACCAGCAGTCGATACGTTAAATTTTGGTCAAAAATATATGAATAATATTGCGATAGATTTATCAAATAAAATCTACGTCATTTGTGTGATCATGTGTGACGGCATATGTAAGAAATCTTCATACGCCCAATATATACATGAATAGTTATATATAGAACACATAAGTATATGTATATATATACATGTATACAGTGAGTTCTCAGACATGGGCCATTAACGAATCAAGATCGAAGCAATCGCGATCGTTACACGCGCTCGTAAAACGCCTCCTCCCTCTCACTACTTATATTCACGTGTGGGTTTTCTGTGTATTGGTTTAATATGTTCATGTTCATGTGCTTGTGTATTGTGGTAATGTATAAATGTGTGGTATATATATTGCTAATCGGTAGCTCAAGAAGCGTGAAAATCGTCTCCGGGTTGTAGAGCGTTCATTGGTACATTTATTTAAATTGCCGATTAAAAATGTATTCTTGTTTTGTGCACTCTCTTATCGATTTTGTGTTTATATCAATATACTAATTGTGCCGTGTGCTATATATTAATTTATTTCTATTGTGTAAATAGATTGGATTAAATTTTTTTGTATGAGTGTTGATTTTAATGGGTGGATATAGAGAACTATTATTTGAATTAAATGGTTCATATTGATGTTATGGTGAATGGAGAGAGAAATAAATAAAAATCAATTGGTTAGTGTTGAATGTGACTTGAACTATATTGATAATGTAGTTCATGTAACTATTCAAGAAGCCAATGGGATATTTTATATGAAAATTATGTGTATGAATTTTTTTTATTTTTTATTGAATTTGGGAGGAAAAGAAAATTTTTAATAAAATTAATTTGCATTGGATTTAATATTTTTGTCGTTATGCAGCACTTTTTTTATTGATTTTTTTATCTGATGTTGTTTTTTTGATTTGAATTAAATGATATTGCATTAATAATATCTTGGGAGGATCATTATGTCGAAATTTTAATGGAGAAATTTTATTAATTTATTCGTTTATTAAATGTATAAATGATTGTTTGACCTATTGCCACACAATATTACACTTGTGAACAATAATAATGAGTGTAATTGTGGAATGTGTTTGTCGATAATTATTTTATAAATATTTTTTGATTACTAAGATATAAACAAAATTTTCTATCTCCAAATACATTTCAGAAATAAATTTTTTTTCTTGTAATTTATTATTTTACTATAAACTTTAATAGGTCAATTCAATATTAAATATTCAATCGTGTTCTAGTAAAAATGCAATAATGAACATATCCAATTCCCATCTAATTATCCATCATAACAGTAATTTCAAATTATTTAAATTCCGCATGTTAAACAGAAAAAAAAAGAAAAATTTCTCATTATTTACAATCGCATATTGATGAAAACAATGATCAACCCAATTCTGATCCTTTCACATTTCCATATTCTTAGAAAAATAATTACAACAATTACTTGAGTATAAAAAAAAAAAAGAAAGAAATATTCATCTGCACTATCGCAATCTCTCATAGTATCCATTCGAAAATTTTTCTTTTACAAGATTGCTTTTATGCTTTTTCTTTTATCTACGGTAACAAAACAGCATTAGCAATGGGCAGCATATTATAACTGTCATAGCTGTACACTTGAGTATGAGAATGAGTTAGCAATGGAATACAGTTGGGAAAGTAGCGAGTATTATCACGATGTAAGAAACATTTTTCTCTCGCAACGTCAACATAAATATTGTACATTCTATTTATCGTTTCATTCGTATTTTATTTTTTAAACTAAGGATGAGAACTGTCGATTTTTAATGGTTAACGTATGAATCACGAGGTTACAGTAAGAGAATCTGTCGGAAGCACATGCGGGACGTGTTCACACACAAACGGGTATATATGAGCTTTCACTGCACAAGGAAAGCTAGCCAACGGCCGTTCATTTCTTATCGACCATGAACCACACGCGGTCGCGTCACTCGGAAGTGGGCTGAACCATTATACGAACGACTGACTATGTTACTTCGTGTACTCATTTATGTATACATTTATATATATGTATATGTAGATATATACAAGCGCGAGAGAAACCGACATTTTATATAAAAATACCCGCTGGGCAAGCATAAATAACGCCAATTGTTTTATCGCCGCTGGACCGCGCAGTGTGCAGAAAAAGAGAAAGGTGGCGAATGAGAGATGCCGATAACTGATTATACTGATGCGATAGTTGATACTGATACGCTGATATTGAGAGTGAAAGTGAGAATTTTATTTTCCTATCATAGTTAATGCGGAAAAAAATATGGGCAAATTGGGATATTGGATAATAGTTAGAGATATAAAGTTACAGGTTTTGAAAGTTTATCAAAAATTGGTTTTTGATATGATCGATAGAGATTTGCAGGAATAATTTATGTTGAGTTAATCTATTAATGAAGAATTAATTCGATAGAGGATTCTACATAATCTCCTTTTCATTCTCTAAATTTATTCCACAATCTCCAATCTACAAAAATGAAAAAAAATTTATTCCTAAATTATATTTCAATAGACAAAAACAGAAAATCTACTGAAATTTATTATAAATCATCAATCGAAAATTCTCCAAACACTTCTACAATGTTAAAACATTCTTATACTCTTCCATTCCGATGAAAGAAGAAAAAAGAAACAAAGCAAGAAAGAAAACAGGAGACAAACCAATGATAAAAAAATAACAAACAATAAAAACGATTTGATCCTCAAAACTTCTCGCCTCGAGAATTTCGCCCACGTTTTGCCGTCATCATCATCATCAGTTCCCAAATCTAAAATGTGAAAGAAACAGTTTGTGGAATGTCCATATATACGTAGAGTATAAGCGTAAAAAGAGAAACAGAATATAAAGCAAAGGGTGTTGAAGAAAGAGGGCGAGTTATAGGCGAGGAAAAAGTTGGAGAAGTGCACCAGAGGCGAGGCAAGAGTGAATAAAGGTAAGATTGGAAGAGTATAGAGCTTGTCGCTGTCGAGGAGATGAGGGAGGAAGTGAGCGAGGGACGAGGCGAGACGACCGGTACGTGAGTCAGTCCAGAGGAACCCGATGTGAGCTTGGTGTCTTGATGTCTTGGTGTCTTGGTGTTGTGTATAGATACCTACTGAAGTTCTTTGCGGTTGCAACCCACCGCACACTTAAATATATATCTGTATATATTTATACATATAGGTAGACATATTACCAATATAGTAAATGTACAACGAATGCATCATACATGAAGTAAATATATATATACATACCATATGTGTATATAAATGCGCATCATGGATTGAGATCAAGCCACGCAATCGATATACGTAAGGGAAATTATGCAGCGCACACGCGGCCAACTTGAAAATGAACGGATCGAGAGGGAAATTGATCTACCTTGGAGGCATCGCGCGCGTTCAGTCTACACTTTGTGACGACGTCTATATATAGTTGGTTCGTTGATGTTGTTGTTGTTGTTGTTGTTGTATGTACATGACGATGGATGCAAACTGTGAAATGATACATGTCGAGAATGGAGAATGTAGAGAAATAAAAATAAAAAGAAGATAGGAAGAGAGATATTTTTTTTTCTTGCATAAGGAATCTGAGATTGATATCGGATTGAAGAGGAATTATCTGTTTGCGTTGTTATGTATTAGAGTGGTTTTTTTTTTCATTAGTGGAGATAATTGTTTGAGGTTGGAATTGAATTTATGCTGAGAATGATTTGGAATAATTGTGTATTAATGTATGTTGATTTGATTTTCTTTTTATTATTTTTATTTAAAAACTGTAATTTATTGAAGTTTTCACTTTTATCATCAAAGTTTAGGCTTGAATTTGATCAAGACAACAAAAATACATATTAATATGTTGAATTGTCAATAAATATTGATGATTAATAATAGCTGACAACGAATTCAATTTGTCTAAAGTTGGAACAATAAAAGAAACAATGAATGGCTTTATAAAAAAAATTTCTGTAAAATTTCTAACCATTTATTGATATCTCTAATGTTTCTTTGCTCTTTGATTTCCGAATGACGTCACTTTTCTTTCAGTAAAAATAACTCCAAACGTTTTATTACAGTACTTGATAAATTATCAAGACCAAAAGAAATAAATGAACATAATGAATCAGAGTTTGTTATAATTATTAAATATCTTCTGTATTTCACTATAATTTTTCATTAACACACATTGATAGTTAATTTGAACATGAGATTTATTTTTTAATAGTGCATGAAAAAGAAGGCAAAGAGTCAATTGATCGTGAAGTGTTTCCCTTGAACCGGGAAATTACTGCTACAATATATTCTCGAATATGGTATGAAAGACGTATTATGTCGAGTTTTACGGTTGTACATTCATCGGTGCGCGGCATGCACGCGTGCGCATTATATTCGTGTTGGGGGCTACTGTGTGTTGTCGATACACAAAGGAATCGCTCGCACGTGTCCAATTGCGAATACAGAAAAGCCGTTACACGTTATGTGCTCGATGTAGACGATGTACATATACTTACATACGATATAAAATACCATTTTCGGCCTTACCAAGGCCCCATATCAACCCGTCTATCTTCTATACGCATATTATTCGCACAAGACACTTTAGGCATGGACAACACAATCATCAATTTACCTAATATGTTTATGTATGCATTTATTTGCGTCTAATCGTCATCGCACGATTATAAAGTCGACTATTTTCACTTCTTCACGTGTTCATACCATATCCAGTTTGTTTTCAATAGAAAATTCGTTCCTTGGCACAAATTTTAATCATTTCTTCTTTAATCAATTTTTTTATATTTTTCAAAGAAAGAAAATGGGTGTGTTGGAATGTTATATTGAATTTTTAGCATTGTAGAATGTGTATTTGAGAAGAAGGGAAACATTTGTGACTTATTTATCATTAAAATTTTAAGACACTTGATGTTTCTGTTTATGATTGTTTATTCAATCGATTTTTTTCGTGATAATTTATTGTTATCATCCAGTAAATTGTCAGTGTGATAGCAGACATGGAAATTTATAGTTTAAACCAAACTTGAAAGATTGAAACAATTTTATTTATAAAACTTCAGTTGGCACTGTGGATTGATTCGGGAATTAAGGAGAAATCAAGCTATTGGTCAGACATTACGGTGCTGGCTCTTGTTAGGAGTTTAATTGTTTCACTTTGATTGTTTCATTACTTAAATTTTTTATGTCATTTGAATACAACTTTACCATATCTGATCATCAACATTGATCAATATCCAAAATACTCCCTAAAAATTAACCTAAAAAACCTCCCTTTTAATAACCATCAAGCAAATTAAAATTGAAATGAAATCTAACAAATGAAATCTATTCTGACAAATTCACTATAAACCTGTGAACCTACAATTAATTATTCTCACCACTCTGTATTATCATTACAATCAATTGAATGAGAGGAAATGTATATAAACACAAAGCGGAAAAAATCTTCGTCTATACACTTATATAGATAAACTTCTCGCGGATACAAAACGCGTGGCAAACAGCAGCAGCAGTGGCTACACCAACATACTATAGCAATATAGTGAAACCGTTAAAAGCCACAACCTTCGACACTACGAGGTGCCCAAGCGTCCATTGTTGGCGCGGGCCATACGTTCTCATGGCGTGAGAGAAGCTCACTGCACTCTCCCGCATCTCAACACACACATACAAACTCTATACACATCACATATACAGATTCATTTATGTATCTATCCATAATATAATATATTCTATAGAGTCATGCGTTACGTCGCGTCCACTCAACTCGGAACTTCATACCATGTGGTAACACATAAGGGACGCCTATATGGGGGATGACCGGACAACGCGCTGCACCAGGAAACGTTCGGAAGATGTGCGTAGGTCAGAGGTCCTACCGCTCGCGTACACATATATACACATTTATATTGATGTATATATAAATTATAAAGAGAGAAGGGTTATATGCGCATTCTGGGTACATTTTTTTATTCTTGTGGAAATTTTTTTTAGAAATAATGCAGAAGGAAAAATACAATTCGTTCGGGATATGACTCGAGCAGTGTCTCGTAAAGTGTCCATTAACTTTCTGTAATGTGTACGCGTGTTAAGTATAATATGTTAGTGTATATTTGTGTGGAGAGAGAGTGGAAGCACTTTGGATTTCTTTCTCAGAAAATTCCACTGTAGTCAATTCAGAAAGGTTTATAATAGTTGTAGACGAGAGAGAATAGAAATGGAGTTTTAGAGTGGATTTATTGAGTATTGTTTGATCTCTGGAGAAAAAGGGATATAGTAGAGGTTTCTTTAGAACAGAGCACGAAGTTTATGGGATTAGAAAAATTTTTTAAGCGATAAATATTTCGGGGAAAAGAAATCAATTGATAAGTTATTTGAATTAATTAATCTTTGGGGAATGTCAAACAGTTTTTTTATATAAATTCCTATTATCTAACAATCAATATCAATTGACAAATGTTTCACTTTTAAATATCAATTCCATGTTACTTCCACTCTATAAAAACAATTACAAACACACACCACCAGATCCAATTGCAATTGCTCTTTCTTTCAACTACATCACACAATATCCAAAGTATCCAAATGCTGCTGCATACCTTTCATATTCCATTCCTTTAATCCATTTACACTACCACTTTTAATACTCAGCACCCAACACAATACTTATACATCCCTCATAGACACTGATATACCAACATTTATAAGCATGCATCTATCTCCATGTATAGTTACTCGGTACAGTCTCGTTATTAACACCTCTTAAGTTTGCTATTAAGTTAATGCACACCTGACGCACATTGTGAATTATGGCGTAGCCTATTAGTCATACAAATCGCACGAGGCAAAATATACTAATACATATACATATATACAAAGATAGTTTTGTTCCTTTTGTTTTTTTTTGTTTTTCTTTTATTTGCTATAGCCAAATGCCAGAGGGAAATGCGCCATTTCATTATATATTCTTCATTTCATCCCTTCATATCCTCTCCAATACTTCCTCGCCTCATTTACTTCCGTCTCAAGTTTATGACTGATAATCTGGGTTGGGCGGGTGTGCGCGACCGTGCAATACAACGTAGTCGTTAATTTCCTGTCGAGTGAAACCCGCAGTGAGATCAAAGGATAATATTTCTCACACTGGCAATGTGTATTCCCTTCTATAACATATACATTGGAACAGTATAATCCACACGCAATCCATTTGGCTCTCGCTCGTGTCTTTGCTCGCTCGCGCGCACGTTTTAGTCGCATATGAAAATATATTCGACGACGGATATCTATAAATGTGTGTGTTGTATGTATTGTAAGTATGGAATATGTATAGTGGAATGTATGGACGATTCGGGCGATTGGTTTGGGATTTATATCTACTGCATTGGACGATGCATGTTGCACTCGACAGAGAAAATCTTTCTATATATGAATATATATTTATATTGTATGAGTAGATGTATCGATATATACGTGACACACTTTGGGCTTAGCAATGTTGGCTTCAAACCCACTTTCCCATCTTGCTAAAATGCGCGCCGAGAGGAATTCCACGATAATCACAACGGCCTTCGCAGTGGTTATGGCTCACGATTCTCCATATATAGGTATACTAGGTTGGAACGTTGTGTATATGTGTACAGAGTCTTTATATATTTTCACCAGAGTATTTATGTTGGTTGGTGGGGAGGAAGATTTATCTTTATATTCATTTTACAAGTAATTATTGAGATATATTGAATTTTATTGGTGGAATTAGTTTGTGGTTATTATTTTTGTTTGTTGGTTTTTTTTTTTTTTGGTGGATTTATTTTATGGAGGTTTTATTTGGGATTGGGAAAGTGGATAGGATGAGGAAGTTGAATTAGAACGAGTTATCTTGATTTGGGTTTTTTTTTCGTCGTATATTCATGACGATTTGTACTTTTGTTTGAGATGATTTCATTGATGAAATCATTATTTTGATTGGAATTTTTTTTCGCTGTCTTTTTTGTTGTTATATAATTTTAATTGGGTATCGAAAGAAAATTGTTATGGAATGACTCATGTGATATCGTCTGTAGTTTTAACCTGAAGGAGTAGATTTTTCAGTGATTGGTTAAATAATTATCAATTTTTATTTTTTTGATGTATAATACAATATTGGGAATGATTTTCTTTGGGTAGGAAATCAGATAATTTCAAATATTTAATTGATATCTGAATATTTGTGTTTTGTAGAACAAAAGAAAAAATATTTCTATTTTTATTCTATAAATAATTATCGAGGCGTATTGAATTTTATTGTTGGAATGAGTTTGGCCTCATTCCTAGTGCTTTTGTTTCTATTCATTCATTCATTCATTCACCTATTTATTTATTTATTTATTTATCTATTTATATACATAAAGTAATCTCTTACGTACATACACACAGACGTATCGACATGTCTCACATTTCCCTCTCAGTTGTGTGACGAGTATTGTCCATTTTAGAGCAGCAGACAAAAGAAGTGAAATAAAAGTGCATGGTTTCATTTTCCATGATGTCTCTATATATCTTTTATTCTACATATCTCTTACGTGTCACTCAGTATAGTTAAGTTTACTTTTGTTGTCACATTACAAAAAGATCAGAGGAAAAAAGAGGTGTCCGATGATGAGCACAATGCATTGCTTCATGTTGGTCTTCTTCATTTTTTTCTCTCATGGAAAGTCGGAAGTGACCGGAACGATGATGTACAAAAGTGTATTCAGGAAAAGTTACTTATGATAGAGAGTTATTGTTTAGATGACGTTCATACAAATATGAAATGAGTGTTTTAGATACAGTTCGTGTAATCATGCAATAGTGTAGAAAAGAAAAAAAAAATTGTATTACTAGTGAAATTCAATGATTCTATTTGGTATTAATAATTTATTGTGCTTGACAATTCATAGAAATTCTATGGAAATTTTTTATTTATTTAAATAGTTTTATTCATGACCTTTTTCTTCATTAATAACAAAAGAACATTGTTCCAAATAAGTTTTTATATATGTTCTCACAATTAATCTTTGTTGTGGTTATTGTCATTTTTTTTTCTTCTTCATTCTCAAATGATTATGCAAGTTGAAATACGTAAGACACGCAGTGTTGGCTGTCCCGTCGTGCGATTATAAATCATGGAAGAATTCATGCTGCATGAGATAATAAAAATGTGACGAACAAAAAAAAATAATATAAATTAACAAACAAAAAGAGTTGTGTGTTTATGTATAAATAATACGTGGGCATATTTTTTTGTTCTTTTTTTTTTGTTGTTTATTTGTTGATGTGTATATGTGTAAATGAAAAGGAAGCCGGGGCGCGTCCATGAACCGGGTGTGATTTTGCACGATAGTAGGAATTTATTTCACGCGCCACCACCTGTCTCTTGTGCCCGTTTGAAATTCAAGCCTCCCGCGGTTATGTTCCACTATCTACTACTGATGTCACTTGGGTGTTGTCTTTGTGCAACAATGTCAACGCGCGTATATGCGCGCAAAAATAAGATGACAAGGACACACATCAAATCAAAATTTTTGAAATTTTTTTATCATTTTGTTTTATTTGCTCACGGGAGTTCTCTTATCGATTGATCTAACATTCTCCGAAATGAAACAGTGCTCAGCACTTTGAGGTATGCGCTTGACCATGAATTTTTTTTTCTTGTGTTAATATCGCTCGCCATGGGATGTTTTTACAGACATTCTGTAAGAAAAAAAAAAATCAGCTGGATCGAAGTTATATAATTTTGATGTGGGGCTGGGAATAAATTTTTGACATGAGATAAACTCAGATGAGAATATTAAAGACTATAAATATTAAAGACTATGAAATATTAATAAAATGTGACAGACAAATCTAAAATTTGTCATTTCAATTTCATAAAGGTGTTCCAGTTTAATTGAATGAAATTTACAATGTTAGATTAAAATCATTTGACTTAACCCGATAAAGACGTAGAAATAGTGAAGGGTTGGGCAGAATTTATTTCTCTTTAACAAGTACAATTATTTTGAATCTAAACTGCCACAATTGCTGTTTTCTTTCAAGATAACCAATTTTTTCTTTTTTCACATTCTCCTTACAATGTTGTTGGTGTTATATAGCACTTGCACATGCAGGTACGATGCCTATTACTAGGCAACTTTGGTATTGAGAGGGAAAGAGAGACCAGGACGTGCGCCGCGTCGAGGTCTCCTTATTTGCAATCAGAGAAACATGCAGAACACGTAACGGTTCGCCCAGAGGGCGCCGATAAGACCGTCTCCAGGTATATAATGACGACCCTCGTGCGCAACAAATTCCCGTTTCTAAGCGTCAAACAGTTAATTAATGACACGATGAGTTGTTTCGCTTCAGTCGCTTTTCATCGTCGTCTAAAATTCTACTCATATACACATATTATCCTTATATACACGTATTGATATAATACAAAACCGTTGAAGCGTGTACACTTGATATAAAAGACGATATATATATATATATATATACATATAAAATGCCAAACGCTCCGATGACTTTGTTGATTTGACACCACGATAAATTCGCATGCCCGTTTCTAATTCATATATTTTTTATTCTCTTTTGCATCATCTCACCATCAATGTGCGAATATAATTTGATCGATTGCTGAAGAGAAACACTACACTATTATGTGACATCGCGTGAATACATCGGTTCGATCATTCTTAAAAATTTATTTTACACTTTTACCTTTTATTTTATCGTCTGTATTTTTTCATCCTTTATTTGAAAAAAAAATTAATCAACTTCTTGAGCAAAAGGTTTGAAATTTTCAGAATGATTTCTTTTATATATTGTCATCTGTTTATAGACACTTTTGATATTAATTGGAATGACTATTGATATGTGTCTTATAAAAAACACCATGTGTAATTTTGTTTGGAACTTTACTGTTGAAAGATTTTTTTCTTCATTTTTTTTTTTCGTATCAATTCCATTCTCATCATCTGAGACTTAATAACAATTATATAATAGTTGAATATGTTATTAGTATTCAATTCGATACACTCTCGGTATATTTCCGCTTCATATATGTTTCATTTATTATATTGCAATTTAAAGAAAGGGAAAATTTATTTATCATTTGAAATAATACGTGAAAATAAATAAATTGAATTCAAGAGAAAACGATAAAATTATCGAATTAGAAAGTAGAGATTGGTTATTACAATGTTAATTATCAATACGAATAATTCAACAACTGACATTGTATAATACGTGAGAATTCATATGAACTACTCTACTTGTGAGTTTATTTCAACTCTACATCTTTGAGATTTTATAAATAAAAAATTTTTTTAGCAAATAAATATTATTATAAAAAGATATAAATTAAGTGGTTTCATTTACTGATAATATACTCGAATTAAAGGTGAAATATTTTGTACATTAATCGTATACGTACAAGTATGTCATTAAGAGTATGTAACTCTTCGTCAAAACTTGAATTATCTATCAAATGTAGTACATGAGGCGCGACTGGTTATGATTAATTGCACTAGATACATATCCGAGCTTCTGACTGGTAATTATTAAGTGGACACGTAATTAGTGTGAATCCGTTGATATTCACATAACTATTAAACCCATATAAATACACATGTACATATGAATACAGAGACAAACAACATCTAGCTATATTACCTTAGGGACAAGGGATAATTGAGATTCGTTCTCTTGTATATCGTATGTGTATACATATAAAGTCTCCTGATCGACTGCCTTGGCATACCTCTCTCTTTCCATACTTATATTCATTACACACCAAGAAACGATTTATCTCGCGTCTTCTAATGACCTCCCTCGTGTCTTTTCTCTGTGGACTTTCCGCAATTTTCTCTTATACAATCACTTCCCTCTCTCTGTGTAACTCTAACTGCCACTATTACTATTACTAATACTGCTACTAGTAATGCAACATAGACATGACATACTGCACTCTTGAAAGGGTATTCCTCTTTATGGCTTTTAGAACTGAATAATTTTTTAGAATTTTTTTATTAGAAATTGAATATTATGCAATTTTTTTCCCTCCTTTTGTTTCCTTATATGGTGGAATAATTTTTTTTTTGGTATGATTGAGTATATTATATAATTATTTATGATGTGAGAATGAAAATTATTGTCATGTGGAGATTTTTTGTTGTGTCGAAGAGTGAAGTTCATTACGAATATATGTGCGGAAGATATGTTCCATTGTGCAATAAGCTCTTCAACTTGGAATAACTGTAAAAAATATAAATTGTTGATGTATTAATGTGGTTCTAGTTCCGGGTGTAAAAAATTCGAATACGAATTGAATGGATTTTATTTGACGTCAATCAATTGATTAGTTATCAAGATAATATGTCAGCCAGATTCGTAAACACGTTTGCAGTTCGCAGCAATCATTTGTTGACCTTCGTGTTCTACACTACAAAACTCCATAACTTCTATGCTCTCTCAACCATGTAAAAAAAAAAAAGAATTCTCCTCCTCATTTACCCCAACAATACTCGTAAGAGAATAAATAAAATCACATACAAAAAATCAATTTTTCCCAATGAGAAACATAAAAATACCACTTTAAAAATCCTCTATAACAACCCACAAAATACAACGCATTTTACGCACGTGAGTCACTTTATATCGTATGAATAATAAACAGATTGGTATATATACTTGTACCCAAACAAATCCGGTTTTTGTCGTTTTTGCATTCCCCAAAAAGAAAAAGAGCGAAAAAAACCACCTAATATTTATGATATAAAAAATAAAGAAAAAAACAAAAAATTAATGCAGTCTTCGGATATATTACAATCGTGAGGGCCCATTTCTCTGCTATTACACATTTCTCATCGTTTTAATGAATATCTCGCGTGCTGCTGGGAAATTTCAACGTGCCAACATCCGACCCCACCGCTCTAAACTCATCGTAGCCTAACGCACACACGTGAAATCTCACTACGCACACACTTGTTGCGTAGATCACAAGCTCCATTCGCAAATGTATAGAGCGTTAGTAGTTACAGTGAAGACGCATCAGTACATATCAATGTGTAATGCTATCTCATGTTAGTGTGTGGATTCATAGAGTGGGATTGAGGCCCAATCACCATGGCAACCTTCATACCGCTCGGGTGCGTCCGTTGTGTCTCGTTAAGTTTCGTTAACATTCGATTAAACTCGGGCATTTTCGTATAAGCGAGGCCAACCGGTCGGGAGCTGCCGTCACCGCGCGACCAGTTGAATTCCGCACGCAGAGAGCGATCGTTGTGTGTGCGCGTTTGTCGCGTCTCTTGAATCGTGCCACACGACACAAACTCGTGCAGTCTCTTCCGCATATCATAATAATTCGCGTTCAATCGTTTTTATAGTATTTGCATCAACCTGCAAAACAACATTTATTTGCATAAAGCAAAGCTTCGATAAATAGTGCGCGAATTTATTTAAAACCAGTTGAAGAATTTTCATTTATCAATCAACTTCGTTTTATTTCATTTCATATAAATCGATATTTATATATATATAAATATATATATTCCTACGAATTGAGTAAGTGAAAAAAAAAAAAACAAGTGTGAGATACAGTCAGCCCCGTAGGCAAAGTGTGTGTTGTGTTGAAAGCCAGCGCACTGGTTGTGTGCGACACAAACAAAAAAAAAAAGAAAAACAAGCAGAGAGAGAAAAAAAAATTTTCGGACACGTCTGCGTTAAATTCCAATCCACATTTTTCTCTCCTTTGCCTTATTTTTTCTGTTTACGTCTGTGTGATTCAATTTCTTTCAAATTATTTTTCATCTATATATCGGTATCTAATACACGATGACTAAATTGCGACAGAACTAAACAAGTTTATACAAACATATATATATACATATATAAATGTATATACATATATGTATATCCGAAGATTTATAACTAACGTCAACTGTGCGTGTATGAAAATAATCGTTTGTCGTGCGGTGAATTAACGTGAAGCAAACAGGTGGTTGCCGGCAATATTCTTCATTCGTTGCTCCACGATAACGTTCTCTCTCGTTCTTTCAATAAATACCATATACACACGCACACACAACAGACAAAATATTCCAATCGATTGACCTTGACGAAAGTGACTTTCTGTGTGTAAATGTGCGACCACACCAATCACAGAAGTAAAATTACTCTTTGACAGGATAATTAACATTACGTGACAATTTTATTATTTCATTTTCTCTTTTCTCTTCATCATTGCGAACTATTTTGCTCACCTACGCTCAAGAGATTCCTCACGTACAACAACTTTTCTGAGAAAGGAGTAGAATAAAACGTATACACACAGTCTTAGATCCATATATAAATCGATTTATATTTCTACGCGCGCGACGATGAGATGGCTCGTGGTTCTTGGTATGAGCGATCATCGCCGATCGTGACGAGGATGAGGATCACTGAAACTCATCGCGTTCAACATCAGCTAAGAGCAGAAGCTGCAGCAACGACGGGAGCGGTGATGGTGGCCAAGGAGCAGCACTGAATCCGATTGCTACACGCGCGCGTCACGAAGAAGCAAACAAGAAGAATAAGGATAAGGAAGAAGAAGAAGAAGAAGAAGAAGAAGCAGTAGTAGAAGAGGTTGAGAGGTAGAGAGGAAGAAAAAGAAGATCCATACATCGTGTATATAGATTTGTGTATGTGTATGTGAGTGGTGTGTACGCGGTTGCGTGTTAAAACCGTTTGAGGTCGAATGATGACCATGTTCGGCACCCTAGTGCAGAGGCTCACGTCCCCGGTGACCTCGCCTACGAGCTCGCGACGTAGATTCAAGTCACCGTCACGTTGGGAAGTGCAAAGCGATCCTGAAGACGATGGCAATGCACCAGTTAGAAAATCACGGGCAAAACATTTGCTTGATAAACGCAAAAGTAAGAGTCGTGCTAGGGGGTTGAATGTTGGTGAACCGAGATTGTGCGCAGCGGCGCCTAATGCTGCTGGATGGTGTGATGCTGCATTTCCACTTAGGGGAACTAAGAGTTTGGGCAGACTTGATGGCATGAAAGAGGTAAGAGAATGTCCAATGATTTGATAGAAATGTTTTTATGATAATTGTTGAGGAATTGGGCAATTTTTCGGGTGGGAAATTTGTGAATTATAAATCTGCTAAATTTAAGTATTTTATAGAATATTTAATTGAATTGTCAGTTTGATGTTACGTGTTGAACGTAATGGAATATTTAGAGATATATTAAGGATTGAAAATGATTTTATGTAGTTGTGATCATTTGATAAATATTCATTTGTCTGACAATAAAAATGAAATGAAGAAAAAAAATAAAATAGAGAAAATAATTTTCACAAGTAAAAAACATGTATCATGTAAATTACATCCTTTACAATATAATTTCCATAAAATGACAGTAATAAAGTAAATTAAAGTCATTTTTAATCGTGAACGGTTATATGTCCTGAAGGAATTTTTCACTTACTGAAAGTGGAACCGTCCATGTATGTTGAATATAAACTTGATAAAGTAAAGTATAGTGAATTATTCTCCCCCATCTTCTTGACAGTGTGTAAAATTAAATATTCTGGCAATATCATGAACAGAGCCCTGTACTTAAAATTTGTCAAATTTTTATTTCCTACATATTTAATATTTCAAACAAAAGAACTGTTTTATTATTCAAAGTGTTTGAATGAATAATCTGTTAGTGATGCATCCGATTATCATACGAATAAATTACATTTATTCATTTTCATGTTGGACGACGACCAGTTAAAAGAGTGGGGAGAATAAAGAAATGGGATTCTTTTTTTTTCTGATGTAATGGGAAGATCATTGGCCCCTGTGGTGGATGATGCACCGAAATCCCTTTTCTTATCGTGTACATGTATAGTTTATATAGTTATGTATATCGGTAATATAAAAGAGGGAACGAGTGTTCGTATATAATTCGAGTGACTCTTAACCCGTAACGACCGACACGCACGTACGCGTCGTTGTAACCTGACGAATGGATCGCGGATCGGCTCACTCGAGTCCTCTTTCATTCTTTCTTTCAATATATATATTTTCTTTTTTGTCTTTATCCACTTCTTCCATCTTTCGTTGTTCCTCTCCCTCAAATAATACCCGCACGGTCTTTGCACCATTAAGGGCTCAGCTTCGGTTGTACCGAGAGAACCAGGACCACGATCTCTTCCCTTGTCCAAGAATAAAAAGGATCGTGTATATATATATATATATATATATATATATGTGTGCACTAAGAAGAATTGGTTCTTTCTTCATTCCTCGCGGTCGAAGTTCGGCAACATCAGGGTGTTGTTCTTTTTATTTTTTGTTTTTTTTCCCTCGCCTCTCTTTCGTTCGTCTTTTTTTCTTCTTCACTTCGCTCTCTTACTCTTCCGCCTTTTTTCACCACGGGTATAAACACGAAGATAACGATCCTTCGTGTTTCATTTTTGTCTGAGGAGGAAAAAATAAATATAAAAAAAAATGAATAAACAGCGATGGAGAGAGGTGTGTTTTTAACGTTAAATTATCAATGTTTATATTGTTAACATGTATATTTATACGAGAAAGAAATTTACGAAAGAATAAAACTGCTCGTATGTTAGGAGAGTAATACAAAACGGTTTGTTTTTATTCATTCTTGGAAATAACTCTTATTATGTTTATTTGTAGGCTAACATTTTTGTCTGTTCGGACATTATTGTGATGTTACAAAGCATTTTATTGGGGATTTGTGAAATAACGAAGAATAATAAAAAAAAATGAGTGGTGTAAACTATTGGTGGACTTGAATTACGGTGATAGGTTGGGTTTTTTTTATATTTATGTTAATTTTAAATTTTATTACCCACAGACAACACTAATGATATGTTTAAATATATTATTAGTGTTAATTTTTGATTGGATGCATCGTTGGCGAGACCTTCTGTCTATTTACTGAAGTCAAACAATAAAAATATTATATTAATTTTAATACACTATATTTTAGTACAGTCACAAATTAACAATAAAATGAATAGAGAATCCGAATAAATTAATTATGTAAAGTTAAAATCACAAAATTATTAGAAAAACTAATTATTATTAACATTTAATACTTTAATAATTGTCTTCAGAACTGAGTGCTGCACTCAAACATAAATACCAAAATGGCGTAGAATTAAAATAATTATACACAAATTGTTACACAAATTTTTGATAAACTTAATCTAAAAATTTCCAATTATATCCAAGTCAAGTTTACAATTATTAATATAAAATTGATTATATTTATTTCATCTATTGTTATTACTAGAACAAAAATATGTGTGTCATAAATTTTGACAGCCAATAATTCTCAAAATTACTAAAATATCAACGAAAAAAATAGCATCAACGTATATTTTATCTTGTTCGTAAAATGAATTCGAAGAATCATAGAGAAAGAGAGAATAAAAAAAATAAAACTTTCATGTTTCTCAGTAGTTAAACGGCAAAAATTGCTTGGGGATAAAATATTTCACGAATATAAATAGCTCCTTCTCCATTTACATTACTGCAATAGCGTTGTGTGTGTGTCCTTCGTAAAGGCCGCTACTTATATTCCTTTGCCATTTCATTGGGTTGTTGCGCACGGGACCCGTTAGTTCGACTCGTAAACTCGTGCCCCAGGAGCTAATAACTGCATGCGCGCGCGCGCTCAGATGATATGCTCCATTTTTGAAAACATTAAATCAATACACACACACACACACACTCACACATACACAGTATTTGGTAATAAAATTTGAAGAGAATAAAGAGAAAAATGAAGATATGCATCTTTAAGTTTCTTTTTTTGTTTTCTTCACTTTTATGAAAGTATTGAACACATCGGTAATTTTTAAGTATCCAAATAATTCCTTTATATGTAGCAGTATATTTGGCATTGATTGAGGTCAGTCGTATACAGTCACGCACAGTACGACGATAATTGTTGATTGATCGTTGGGCGAATGTGAATACTTCCATCTCGAGGCAATAATTTTCACTGAAACGATTCTCGCACATACACCACACACTCACTCACATTCACATTCAGGCATTTTTTTAAACGGTAGACGACCTTCGCGAGAATAAAAGGGACGGGAATGTGTAAAAAAAAATATATAAAAGAAGGAAATAATAAAAGAAATATGCAGAGTCTACGCTCATGACGCGTTATATGTTTGAGTAGAAAAAAAAATAAGGGAAGAGCAAAAAAAAGACGAAGAGATTTTTGTGAAAAAAATATTAAACTTACGAGAAGGGATTCTTAAAGGTGAATATATTTTCTTCGCTACAGGCGAACATTATTGTCTAGGATATTCTGTAATTTTTTTGTTTTTTTTTTCATATTTCTTTTATCTCTCGTTTTTCGTTTTGTTGTTTTTCTTTCTTTTATGATCCATCAACTGTTTATGCGTGTCCTGGCCGAGTGTACACAAGAATTACGAGCTTTTTCGGCAGCTTTAAGATCGTTTATGTCCGTGAGGTCAGAATCGCAACGTATGTTTAGAAGGAGCCACGTCTTTCAAGTTTCTTTTCCTCTTTCTTTCTTTCTTCTCCTTCACTGCCTACCATACTCATTTTATCATACCTTATTTCTCGCTCTCTGTTCTTCATTCTCATAAAAGGGCTCTTGATTGTTTATTACAGTCATTAATGCTTGATACAGCTGCTTTAAAAAATAAATTATAATTCATTGGCTACTCAAAATCAAATAAAGCGCCGCCGGGATATAAAATAAACAATATGATAAAAATACCAATATAAATGAAACAAATATATAGTGAAGGGTAAAGAGAAAGAAAAGTTGAATAAAATAATTCTACCTTTATACATTTCTATTGAATGTCACTTTATTCATTGATCTTTTATACAACAACACACGATTTCTATTTCTCTTTTTATTTATTCAATATCTATCATTTCATTTTCGTTGACCAATAAATATTTAAACATAATTACGTAACAAATTTTAATATAAAGAATGAAAAAAAAAACATTATCAATGCTTCATCATCGCATTAACCTTCTTCACATCATAATAATGAAATGTCAATAAAATCAAAATTAATCATTTGAATACGAGAAAGAGGAAAAAAAAATAGAACGAATTTTTTTTCTTCTTTCAAATAATTATTTCGCAATAGATACTGCTCATCATTTTTTTTTTTTTTTTCTGTTCCTTATTGTATTACAAAATATATAAGTAATATAAAACATTGCCGTAAATTATAATCTTCACACCTTTGATGGGTGTATTGCACGCAAAGTAACGGGTTAACCATCCACATATCGTACACACCTTTACAATCACCATTACCAACTACTTACAAACATTCATTATTTCTCCCCTACTTTATTCGCTCTCACATTACTCGATTTTTTCATCATAATTAAACATTTATATTCATAAGCAATTGAAAACGATTGAAAATTGTTGTTGTACAATCGACAAATGGTCGCCTGAAGCTTGAATAAACATTTAGCTGGTGCCACTCTCACTCTTTCTCTCTTATATCCATCAATGATTTGTGTCCTCATGCTTGATCTTAATTACCAGGTGGCGATTGTATCGCAATAATGTTTCTTGCTACATACCGATTGTATTAGTTATTTATGCATACATATGTATGTATACACAAGTGGTAGAGGATAATAACAATGAGGCTGTGGTAGCTCGAGGGGGATCTTAGTGGCCACAAGCGTGTTCATATTAATCGGTTGGCTCATTGCACGCCAAGCGCGGGACAAGCAAGAGCTCACCCAACATAGCCGGATGAAGGAAGTGCCTGTGTCTTAGAGCGTAACATAACCTTGCGACTAAGCGCAATAACTAACTCGTTAAGTGGCCGCCCCAAGCAGACGATTGTATGCGACGCCCTCGAAAGCACCATAGTCGTCCTGTATGTATGGGGAATGCTCTCTGTAAGACTTTGAGAGTTCAACATTATTTCTATACCTTCAGCAAGCACTTCCTTCTGTATACATATATATGTATTTGTGTGTGTGTATGTGTGTTGTGTTGAAAGAGAGGAAGGGGAGGGTCTACTCGTGGGACCGTTGACACCACACTGGCCATCATGTCTTGCGGATAAACCGCATGCGTTTATTGATATTCAACGTGGTGCTAAGAAAATTTCTATGTGACAAGGGAATTTTGTTTATTTTAGATTTTTTTTTAGAGATATTGGAATATTTGCAAGGGATATTGAAGATAGTTAGCAAGTTATTTGAGATTAAAATTTTATGGGGTTGATTTATAATTGAATGAGAAATTGTGTTGGGTATTTATTGATGGATTTGATTTAGTGGAGATGTTTAATTATGTTTTAATTTTTTTTTTCCCTTTGTGCAGGTGTAAATAATTATTTTTGATGGAAAAGGTAATATTGAAAAGCATGAGATACGTAAAACACCAATAGTATATTATCAGTGGACAATTAATGTATTTTTACGTAATAATTTTACGACAAGAGATAAATAAAATTGCGAAACAGACAATAATGTTATGGAAGAGGGTGGCGTTTGATCAATTTAAATCTTCAATGAATTATAAAATTCAATGTGACTTTAAAATATTTAAATATATATATATACATGATTGAATTTTATTGGAATAATAAATAACTTCTTTTTACGAACCATAAACTGTTGCGAACGATGACCTCATACACGACAGAACTTCCTTTCAGTCTCGTTTATCGGAACGGGAAGACGAGAAAAGTATAAGAAAGTAAAGATGAAGAAGAAGAAGAAGAAGTTAAGAAGGAAGTAGCCGCAGAAAATTCTTTTCTATATATTTATTTATTGTATATAGTTATAGGGTTGGTTGTATCGAAAAGATGCAGCTGCATAAACAGCTGGACAATTCAATAGTGAATTAGACAATTGAATATTTTTACGTTTAGTCTTTCGTTTATATCGTAGACGATGATGATGATGATGATGATGATGCTGATGACAATGAGAGAATGAATGTGAATGAGTTGTACACGACAACGACTATGAAGTAGACGACGATGATGTTGAAGTGACCATCGGGTCGACAACCTTGACTTGGCTTTCTCTGCCATCGGCATTATAGAGTCTCTCTTTTCGCCTTTTCCGAAGATGAACGACAACGACGACTGTATAAAACATGTATATACATGTTTACACATATGTGCATTGACTGACAGATCACTCTACCGCCCAATCATTTTCTCTTTTCTACATTGATCAATCCAATTAAATTGATTTAATCGCATTAGCCCAAGTTCACCAATCGAAGATTACAAAGAAAAAAAAAAGGAAAAAACTCAAATAACATAACGAAGAATTCAATAAAAAATAAAACGTTAAATAAAATAAAATATACTTATCATTATCCTCTTCGTCGTTTGTTACTTGAAAAAAAAAAATTCTTTTCCATCTACTTTCGCTTTTGACATTTATGTCAAGTCATTCAATGTCGAACTTTATTATCGTTTACATTTTAAATATATCGTTACATATATACAACAATGTTGTCATGGTTGACCACTTCATCGCCATATGCTTTGTGAAACAAAAAACTTATTGATGGGGTTATAATTTGAAAAATAAAGACAGTCAAGTGCAGAACTTTTAACCACCTCAATGAGAATTTTTGTGTTTTACTCAAAGGGGGAAAAAAAAAGAAAGAAGGAAGAAAAAGAATGACAGTAATGAATATCTGTAAGAGAAAATTTCGTAATTATTATAATTCATTTCTATAACTTTATATTAGTTTATAGAAAAAATAAAAAATTTACAAAGAAATCTATAAATGTATATATTGTAGATAAAACGCGTTCGACATTTTGCAGAAGCTAATTGCCACCTGACACAGAGCCCTTTGCCACCTGTTCTCATTAGAAACTGGCACGACTTTCGTTTGTGACTCTCCCATATATATATATATATATATACATATATTCGCTGCATATAAACATACATATGTCTGTATTTCAGTCTTGTTGAGAGAGTTCGAAGCAGTCGAGTTTTGCACGAGTTGGTGAACTCATTCACAACACGTTCAAATTTTCCATTTTATTTTATTGATATTTTTTTTTTTTCTTCCTTACCTACCTCTCACATTTTTTTTTATATTTTTCATGTCGATCACCACCAAATTATTGTACACTCAAATTACATATATACACATATAATATCGATAAGTTGAAGGCTTTTTAAAATTCAAGGAAAGTCATAAATTCAAAGTATTTGACCTTGAGACCCTAACAACCAGGTTGGCAGTTTTCACTGGCCCCAAAGCCAGCTCATGTTATACTTCACTGTTCCATGAACATTCACATGTATTTATATATGTATATATATGTAAATATGTATAAGTTCTTTATCGTTTGAGTAACCCCGATTCAAAAGGCTCATTGCCAGTCGACACGAACGAGAGACGACCTATAGAGGTCGCACTTTTGTATACTTATTCTTCCTCGAGTTTACATATGTGTATATATGTTTGTGTATATGTATATATATATATATATATGTGATTTGTATCGATATGTTGTGATGTTAATTCGATATCGCACTCGACACGTTCAAAAGAATTGTGTATTTGTGTTTACTAATCGACTTGACCGTTGCCATTGTTTTTGTAGTGAAATACATGATCGAGAGACAATTGCACTTGGGGTGGGATAATATTGTTGTTTGTATGAGAAAAAAAAAATTAATAACTTCCGAACAAATTAACGGAGAAGAAAAAGAAAAGAATGCTCATGTAGCTCTTTGAAAACTTGATTATATTAATTTATCTTTTATATAAGAAAAAAATCATTTCTATTTCTTTAAACCAAAACAAAAAATTGTTGAATTGTGAAAATGAATTGTTAATCTCCAAAGAAATTATAGGAAAGGAAAAAGGAATGAGATTTCGTCTAATAGTTATTTATTATTTTCAATCTATAACTGTTGTTGGTAATATTTGTAATAATATAGATAAACAATGTTCGTTATTTCCTCTCTTCAAATAACTTACAATTATTTCCATCAATACATACGTCACATTAATTATCACATTAATTCTATCAGCAAGTGCATTCACATACCCTACCTATTATCAAATAAATAAATACCACAATACACACTACACAAATAAATAACTAGATACATTTTTTTTTTATTACGTCATATCTCTAATACTAAAAAGTCATAAACTGTCGATACATACATTTAATTTTAGTCACGCGATGTGCCAACTGTAATTTCCTCTTTGACATATAATAAAATGCATGAGAAAAAAATGATGAAATAAAGTTTTAAAAGAAAGAAAAAAAACAACATTCGATTGCCATGTAAAACGTATGCGTAATATGAGAATTTATATATTGAACGTATATACATACATTATGATGGGGAAGTTTAATGCAACGTCAAGCAATGTGCACAGTAAATACAACGACGATGATAATATTCGGAAGATGTTTTGCATATGGCATTACGATATCGCGTGTATGCAATGCAATGGTGAATAAATATTGAATATAAAAATGAATGAATAAATAAATGAAACTGAAAAAAAGACAAATATGTATATACAGTTGAAGAGATCAATGAGGCTGCACAGCAGCGCATTAAGAAGCTTCGCTCGATGCCTTATTGGCTATTCATTTGATTTGCAGCGAGTGCCTCGTTACGCAATGAATACTATCGATTTCAGCTTGACAGAGTATAGATATATGTACATTTATATATATGTATATATATATATATGTGTGTGTTTGAGTGAGAGTAGCTCGATGTATAGTGCACACACAGATATATACTCTTCATGCCAAGGTGGATCGATCAATATCGCTCTCGCTCTCGCTGTTTTGTTCGATTGTCCAACAGGCGCACATTTATAATAATAATATCATGGTGGTCTTTTAAGTATTCCCGTGGGCGTGATCGAGATATTGTATTAATTGTAACAACGATTATCCACACACACACATGCACACACACTTAGCAATGGATATTGTGACGTTAATGAATATTTAAAGATGAAAAAGGGAAAATTTCTCTTTATGTACTTTTTGTTTTTTTTTTATGTTTTTTCTTCTTCGTTTCCTTTGAGATATTTTTTTTTTTTTTTATGGATTTCAGATCGGTAAAGTTCGTTAAATACCGGACGTTGCGTTTTCCTTCGCGTATATGATTTCTCGTAGTGCGTGACGAAATTGGTAATGCGGTGGCGCTCAATGGGGCGTGCACTGTTGTGTGTATTATTTTATGCGCATTGGATGGTTTGATATTTATTTCTGTTGGGCGTTGTCCAGTAGTAATCGTTATGTACCGTTTTGATATTAAAAAGTGTAAATACTAGTTATGATAAAAATAATATGATACATTCAGGAAGATGTTTTGTGAAATTATCAGTTAATGGTGGATATAAAAAATCTGTAGTTTTGTATTTATGATCGATTTTATTACAAAACAAACTATTAATATTAGATTGGTTCATTTTGTTTATTATCACCAAGAGATAGAAAATATAAAAATTGATATTGTAGATGTAGAAAAAAAAATAATTATGATATGAATTATATAATTTACAGATTTATCAATTGACTGTTTGAATGAAACAGTGGCCAAAAATTATTTCAATATTAATAATTAATTGTTGGAGAGTAATTTATTATAATTATTCTTCATGCAATATTTTCTGTCACATGTTTTGATGTCATTATGTTCTGTATTATTAGCAAAAAAATTCATCATACTGATGAATATTAAATTCATACTGACATTAATACAATATACTCCTTTGCAATAGGTTTTGATTTTTTTTTTTTTTTTTCTTCTTTTACTCGTTCAATGTATAATGTTTAATATAATATAAATAATAAAATGGAAAAAGTTAGTGTCGAAGAGTGTGTATATGTACTCACGGGTGGTTATATGAGTATACCGGCCTCTCGGGAATGCCGTAGGTTCCGGTTCTGATTCATTGTCGCGTCATATATCTAGACGCCGGTGCCTCCGTCCAGAGTCGCGTGGGCTGTATTGCATATGTGTGTTGTATATATTAACAAAGTGCGCGCCCTCGACAGTTTTTGAACCGCAGGCTCTTTCTTCGTCTCTTCTTTCGTATATATATTCACCAGTTATTTCTCTACCTTTCTCACTTTATATTCTTCAGTTAAAACACCCCTCATCGTTTTCTTCCCTTCATCTACCAATATTTTCTATATTACACAGTCTCTTTTCATTCTCACATTTTACCACATACAAACACATCACCGATGTATTTACGCGAGCATAAATTCCTGCCCGTGCAAAATGATTTGTTGGATGTGGATTTAATTGATTTTGACGGGGGAGAAGTTCTTCAAATATATTTTTATGGCGTTACGAGATCCCTTAACCGACAAAGTATATATATATGGTGTTTGAATATGCGCGTTTCGGTTTTTTTTTTTATTTTCTTTTTCTTTATGGAATGAAAGACGGAAATGTCTTTGCACATTTACGAGCGATATATATTCAAGCTTTATACTTTTGGTTATATTATTTTTATCTTTTTTTTTTACTTATTACTTGTTTATTCACTTTTTTCTTTTTTTGTTTAACTCTTCCTTAACCAAAGTATCTCCCATAGTGCATACAACGCCCTCATATCGGGGGATCCAGTTTCAAAACCATTTTGTGAATGCACTCAGATATCTTTTTATTATCATGAGTGTTCGAGAATTATATATTCATATATACATGTGGGTATTGTTTTACACTCTTTTTTTTTGTTTTGTTTATATTAAAATTCTTGGGGAGTTCATGGTGGAAAAAAAAAATTAGTACATCAGTGTTATTTAAATTTTTCAATACAATGAATGATATTTATGTGTATAGATTTGTGCAATAGTGATGGAAATACATAACCTCTACAGATTTTTTTTTTATTTTGTGATAATTATGAATGATAAAATTTTTCAAGTTCCTGGCTATTGAGGAATTCGCAGGTGCGGCACTGACATTACAACACCCGATGTCATATATTTATATATGTATATATGAATATATTTGTATGTATTTATGTGTGAGTGTGGATGGTGGTGGCGTTCATCCATCTTCGCTTTTCTCTCATCTCTTTTGCTCACAAACGAGACATTGCGCGCCATTGTAACGTAACTCGGCGAATAATAATAACGGTTGAGACATGAGCCGTTACAAGGAACCCTCTTGTGCGCGCGCGTTTTCTACGTCGCCACCATGAAGAAAGAGCTTCATTCAATCTTGTGATGCATCCATGTATATGCAAGCCATGCATCTGCAATATTCCACACACGATAATATATCGCAAGGAGCTGACGATGTACATGCCCGCATCGCATCATCATTTTGCTCCGTTGCAACCAGCCAGCCTCACACTTATTCATCTTTTTCTATGTATGAAATTATGTATGGATGTATAAATGTGCGCGTGTATTTATGCATATATATGGATTCATGCACACCCACGTTGTTGACGTTGCTAGTTGACGACAGATCACTATGATAGATCGATCGATTCTTCATTTTCCTCATATTTTATAGTTTGAGTCATTGAAAGGAAGTGAGAAGAGATAAAAGAAAATGATTGATTCGTTTACAGGGTTGCTACTTTTTTTGTACATTATGTGGGAATGAAATTTTTTTCTTGGTTTGTTTGTTGGTGAGAAGTTTTAAGTGTTGAGGATATCAATCATTTTATGAGATTCTATAGAATTGAAGAAAATGTGAGATGATAAAAGTTTGTTGGTTTTCTATTTTTTGAATTTATAGGAATTTTTAATTTTTTTTCTACTTCTGTGACATTTCATTTTTTTTTTATTCAACTAAAGCTTTTTCAATGTGTCATTTTACGCCTAATGGATCGCTCCAATTTGTCCCAACATCATTTTTGTTCACTTATTATTTATGTATTCGTCTTAAGAGCATAAAAGATTGTAGAGAGGTGAAAAACAAAATGAATAATATAAAAGATAAGAAGAAAGGGAGGGTATAGAGCAAAATAGGAAGAGGAAAGTCGGTGGATAGACGAGATATAAAGAAGGATATAAATATATAAATACAGTGGCCAGGACTTTATAGTAAGGATAAATACAACTGCGACGAAGGCCAAGCAACCGTGAATATCTACGTTTAATATATAGTTATGCTAGTGGAATAGTGAGATAAAGTGAAAGAGCAGTGCAAACTGTGGTGGCACAAGTCAAAAGCGGTTTTATACCTTGTAATCTATGAGGGACAATGTCGCTTGATTACCGACCAAGCGATTCGCTGAAATGCGCCTGTGCGCACGCGAGTTATTTAAATATTAAAATTGTTCAACTATACACAATGTGTATGAGCACACGTGCGTGCACAATTCACTATTTTATTTTATATATATTGCACATCATCTACATATTGTATTTCCACGTTGGTATTTTTATTAATGTTTAAACAAATATCGTGATTTTTTATTTACTATCTAATTTAATGGAAGATTTTTCATAGAAAATTATTTTTATGTATTATGATTGTGAGAATTTTCTAGTATTCTCGACGAGCACTTAGTGATAGAAAAGAAAGGACTTTTTTTTAATAATAATTCATAAACATTCCATTTATTTACTGAAATTATTGTAGAAAATTAATAAGTGAACAATAATTTTGGGTTTTCATTCATTTTTACAAATTTATTCATTCTTATCATTGAATCGAATTCTTCAATTTCATTTAGTAAAAAATTAATTTAAATCATAAAATTGTTTGCAATTTTTTAATAATGATAATAATATTCCAATTACAATATATTGGAATGAAATAATTAATATTAAAATTTTTATTTTATTTAGTAATTGTTAAATATGATACAATATTTACGAAAAATTCAGAAATTCATATGAATTTTTGTTGTTAAATATATTCACTGTAATATTGCAATAAAAATTGTTGTAAGTGAATATTTAGTTGTGTGTATACCTTTATATATTGTGTATTGGATAAATATATTTATTGCTCATGTCGATGATGGTTATTTATCGAGGGACATGAAACAAGGCGCATTGTAGCATCGGCTCGTTATCGAGCGCTCTCTCGTCGCGCATTAGGTGGTGAAACTGCTCCCTTTTCCGCCCAGATATATTTCACATATATAAACCTCAACATACCACTACACATATGGGTATGTTTATGTATGTACTTATATGTTGAGCAGGCAGATAATAAGTTTGCTCATGGAGGCCATGGCAATGTCACGCCCAAGCGTTATTTGAATCGCTTTATAGTAAATTTGCATGACAATGCCAAATCAAGTTGGGGGAGGTGAAAAAGAACTCCGACACGATACGCACAAGAGAATAACAAAAATTATTGTTGAGAATAGTTTGGATATTGAGTGTGAGTGAACGAGTAAAGTAAAGAGCATAAGTAAATGAAAAGAAATAAAAAAATTCGAGAGACGAAAGAAGGTGGGGGAATAGAAAACAAGGGGGAGAGATGTTGAGCTGCAGCACGTGTGTTGCATGCTCGACGATACAAACTTCCAAGAAAGAAGGATTGGCCAACAGAGAGAAATGAGTATAGGTAATCTGTAATCGTGATAAAAATGTTTTGTATATGTTGTATGTGTGTGTGTGTGTGTGTTGATGTACGCGTTGCACACTTGAAATCAAGATTTGTTTTTGTCTTAGTTAGTTTTTCCCTTTTCTTTCTCATTTATTTGTTTATTTATCTCTTCTTTTTTTTTCTTTTATTTTTTTTGATTTGTCTTGTTTGTTTGCTGATGTTTTTCTTTTTTTTCCCCGATCTGCTTGCTGATGTTGTCATGTATATTGCTCGTTTGTTCGACAAATCGAATGCGCATTTTGTCATTCGAGTGGTAGTAGAAGAATTGTATTTTATTTTATTGATACGAGTTGGACGAGATGATATAAATTTAATGGTGGGTTTATTTATTTTATTTTTGAGGATTTTTACTTTATTTTAAGAACTAAATTGAGATGCAATTTAGGTTTTGTCATGTGATAATGATTTTGAATATATTTATTTATTTCCACTTGATACAATTCATTGACTGTTAATTTATAATATTGAATCGAATAATTGAAAATAAAAGATATTAAGCTCAAATATTATGGATCTTTGATTACAAATAATTTGTGATTTAATGTCAAATATTTTTTTCTGACTGAAAACATTCTAATTGTTTTTATTTTTTGTCATTTCGTTAATATAACGTAGAAGTTGATAATAAAATTCTTTTAGTTTGTTAGTTCTATATATATTCATATTTTTTATTACATGACCGCATCTCTCTCACTTTGCTTATATACCTGATGCAGGGTCTGGATGATTTATATCCATTGGAAGAGGAAAAGAGAAGAGGATTCACCTCACTTATTGCTTGGTAAAAGCAACGCGCGGTAGAGGGCAAGGTCGATTATACGAGGAATGGCGCGATCACCCAGGAATTTCGGTGGAACCTCTCTCACTCTCTTTCTCTTCCCTGTTATTTCTCTTCTCACTGTATTGGTAATTTCATCGTTGCCTCTACTATATAATCTCACACACTCTGGAATGATGAAACTCGTTCCAGCTTCAATTCAAACTATTCTCGTTCAATTTATATATTCAAATATATTTGTATATCGATTTATATTTACTGTGTAATTTTCAATTCAATATTATTTTTGGTCATTCAATGACACTGACAAGAGATTGAACACGAATGATGTGTTTGGTTGCGATTGGCAGTTGAGATTGTGTCACATTAATATTTGGTTGAATGAAAATAATAGAAAGAATGAAGAGGAAAAAAATTGAGTCGTGAGACATTTTCTTTCATAATATTAAATCCCTTTCAATGACACCCTATAAAAATTCGTTGTTGATCCTGTTTATATGAGACTCACACGCATCAACTGTCTCTCATCATTTTTTTTTTCCCCCTTCGTTTTATATATTTCAATGGGTACCCGTGGAAAGCCTCAACATCTATCTTCTCACCGAGTGTTTTACATTTACAAATATAGTAGTGGATTTGTAGTGGTGATGATATAGTTGTGTTGTATTTATATACAACGCTTAACGTGATCTTACTCGTCAGTCCCCTTCGTGTATGAACTTAACCCTAGTTATTATTTATGTATATATATACAAAAAAAAAAGGATGGGGAAAATGAATAGGGGTCTATTGTGTGAATTAAAAAGACATCGTTGATGATGTGCTTGGATTCTTTTTTTTTCTATGATTATTATCATCTTTTAAAGTTGTAAAGAAAATTGTTATGAAAACAGTAGTGGTTACTGAATGGATTGTTGAAGTTAGTTATGTATGAACATTTATAAACTTGGGGATATTACATGCTCTACTGAATTTTTCTGTCACTAATTTTCTTTCGTTCATTGACTTGTATCGATATCCATAATTTTTATTATATATTAAATATAAAAATATATTATAAATGACATTAATACAAATAATTATATCACTTTATATACTCTTTTACGGATATTGTCTCGTTTTATAATAACTCATGCAAAATTTATTTTATAAATGTCGTTCAATTTTTATTCATTTATTATTTATCAATTGAGTCATTTTTTTCCTTTCTTTTGTTCAATGATTACATTAGCAAAATTCTTGTGCTATTATACAATTCTGATTTGTGACGTATTACACGAAGTGTAACATGACACATTTGTGCACATTTCTTTATCGACATTAGTTATATTAGCAGGTTATGTCTTATGTAAGATAATATGAAATAGTAGTGAAGTCAAAAGGAAAGATATGAAAGTAAATGGAAAAAAAAATTATAAAATTACGGAGAAATAAAATAAATTAAGTGAGGAAAATTTTAGAGAGAAGAACAAAAACAGACGGACTGAGATACACACACACTTGGAAACCGTTTGAGAAATCGATTTCACGGTAGTGAGATTATAGGTATATACTTGGGCAGGTCTTTGCGCTTTCTTTCGGTATTCCCAGGTAAACTCGCATACGACTCGTATATTTTCTCGAGTTCTCAATGTAGATATATATATATATACGTTGCAGCGTAGCGCGCGCCAGAGGGCAGGTGGACAAGGAGAAACTTGCAGCCGTTGGCATCGGCGTCTTTTCTATATATTTTTTTTTTTTGTCCCCGTCGTATTTTTATTTTTATTCTTTTATTCATGCTTTTTCCTTCTTTTCGTTCAGTTGGTGCGTTCAATGCGCCATTAAAGAAGAGAAAGAGACGCGCAATGTCAATTGTACTTATCGAACTTGAATTCACACGACGACAAAGTTTGAACTGACATTTTCTGTAGACTTTGTTGCTTGGGTTTGTGGGGGGGAATGAGCAGTGTCGCATCAATTTAATGCGTTGCATTGGGTCATTTCTTCTTTTTGATGAGTTATTCTTTGATGTCCGACTGATGTGAATTTAATGAAGAGTGTGGAGATTTATTTTTTGTTGTATACACGGGTTGGAAGTCGGATGATGTTCAGTATTTTTTTTTTATTTTATTTAATATATATTCATGTGTTGTTGATTACAAGTTATTTTAGAAGAGAAATTATTCGATGTGAATGAAATATGTGACAGACGAGTTGAAATTTTTTTTTTCTCTTCTTTTCTTGGTATTAATCGTGAATGTTATGAATAAAAAAAAATATAAATTCGCGTATCAATTGAATAAATATTAACGAATAAATATTTTTTATGCAAATTATTCAGGGGTTTAAATTTCAATGCAAATATTGCACTTGTTAAATAAATATTTCTAAATTATGAATAATATTACAATTATGTGAAAATAAAAATAGGTAAATCCATCAAATTACTGGGAAAAATAAACATAACTTTGAATTAATTATAACAATTCATCTTTTTTAATACAAATTCCATGATTATTATTCAATAGACAAATTTTCAAATGAGTTTTTTTTTGCTCAAACATTTCTCGACTTTTAATTAAAATCGTTAATTATATCCAATGTTCCAATTTTGTCCGCGCTCACATCTATTCATCTACTTTTAAATATATACAAATATAATATAGTTAGTTGCGAGGACTCTATGGAGATAAATAGACACGATAAACAATGAATTACCTATGCATGCAACTCACGATCCACGTTGGGGCTCGAGTATGAGCATTAATCTCGTTCGTTTTTTAATTTTAATTCAATCCACCAGTTCATCTCGGTCATTATCCTTTCGTGATCTTTTTTTTTTTCTTCTTTCTTTCTCTTCCCTTTCTCTCAAATATTTTTGTTAATTTATTTTTTTTTATTCTACCCATCTACCTGTTACATTTGCTCTTGGTGTTATGATTCTTCATCGAACACACGTGCGCACAAACTGGATGATACGTTGTGAATTTTTAACAGCTTCTATGCATTTTTAAATAATACAATAATGCCTTCAACGCCCCTTGCAATATATATTGATGCAAGTCCTGAATGTCTCTCACTTGTGCCGCGCGATTTAATGACGTCATTACGAGTGGCGGAACACGCTCACAACTAATATATATATTATTCTCATCGACAGCGAACTTTATGGCAAGAGAATATTAACTTTTATATATAATTTATGCATCGAAGCTTCTGCGTCAAAATGCACTCACAAAGTTACGCTTTAGCAATGTTGTTATTTATTGAGAGTGTGTGTTGTATGTATACATATATGTGTCGCAATTTCATCGTCACATAATAATAATTTAAATGAAAAAATTGAATTTCTTCGCTTCTCTTTGTCTCAGGTCAATTTATATATATATATATATATATTCATCAGTGTTTTTGTTTTGTTGTTGGATGGGAAATTCGTATTATAGCGTGATTATTGGCAGTGTATGAAATTAAATTTTTTTCTTTTTCGATGCAGTCAATCTAAATAATTGACATAACTAGATATATGTATATCGATTGGCAATCGTAATGCTGCACCTGCGAACAGACTCAATTATCTGACGGTTCAAGGTATTTTACGTGTATTATAAATGTATGTACATAAACTAATGGAGTAGGCGAGTGTCTTTCATTTTTATCTTTCTATTTTTTATTTATTCATATTTTTTTTTATTGTATTTTGTTTGCAAAGTCGATAATGTTTAGATAGGATGTGGTTTTTTAGCCAATGCAACGAGACTTTCCCAGATTTATTTATTAGATGTGTGAAATGTATGAGTGTGAATGTATTGGTATACAAATTTATATAGAGATATAAAATATATAGTTTGTGTTATACAGTGCGACCCTTTCAATTATTTTCAACGGACGTTCCACTTAGTCGATTAAGTTAAACGCTACGTCCGCAGGCCTACTTTCCTTTCCGTAAAAATTTGAACATGTTTATTCATATATAAATACACTTCCGCTTTTTCTTTATTTAAATATATTTCATCAATGTTAATTAAATTAAACTTTGACCTGGTATTATGTATGTGTTGTTTCGTCGTGTGGAATTTATTTTCACTTTTTAACATACTTTTTTTTCTGCTCTTTCTCGCGGTATTTCTTGTGATATTTCATTTTGTTTTTGCACATCTCACGAATTACACAACATGAATCGTGAAGTATATTATGCAACGATTTGTGTTTGTGTTTGTTTGTGTGTTTCTCATTCATACTGATAAATGCCACTGTTCAGTCGTATATATTTCATTGAGAATTTTTTTTTTCAGTATTATTGTTTAGATAGTGAACAAATATGCGGAAATAATTATTTATACCAAAAGTGGAAGAATAATAATTGGATAAAGTGAGAAAGTGAAATATTTTCTTCTCGTAATTTTACGATAATGTTGAAAATTTTATTATTTTTTTACTATTAATGTATTGTGTTATATTGAGAAATTTTATTGAGAGTTTTAATTTGATAAAAGGATATTTTAAATGAATGTAGAACAACAATAAAAATGCAAAATATTGTAAAATATTATCGTATATTTAATTTAAAATGAAATGAAAATTCACGAATTTTTAATTAACTCCAAAAATTCTTCGTTAATTTAAAACATTTAAATTATTTCTAAATTTTCAAATGAACAATCAATTTCTCAACTTTAGTCGCATTATAATTTATGTCTCAACTTGCCTTCACTTCCGATTTCAATTTTAACACAATACAATTCCCAGTGGTTGTTCGACTTTTTTTTTTTTTTTTTCATGAGAAAAAAATCACCAGTAAAATTCTTTTGCCTTTCTCCAAGAAATGTCACTGTAAATTTGGTACGGTATATGTTTAAATATATCCATATATACTTATTGTTGGGGTCAAGCGAGCAAGCGTTGGCAATGCGAAATACACAAAAGAGACCTGCGTTCACATTATACGCACACCATGAGCGTAGACCGGAAGAAGGTACGGGGCGCACCATACACAGGATGCGAGGATGGTCGTTTTCAGTATTGTGTGCATGGTGTGTATACCGGAACTGTGGGAAAAACTCTGTTCGCTCATCTGCTAACGACCTGGCGCATCATATCTATGTCTATGTCTATACATATATATATATATATATATATATATAAATATAGACATATATATATGTATACAAATACACACATAAATACCCACAAATATGTATACGGTGTATATGAACACCCTCAGCAGTTGACTTTTGCGCTATTATGAATATTCTAACGTCATGTGATTATTTTTATTATTTATATAATATGTGTAAGTATAGAAAATATACATTTTATGTGTGTATATTGAGATGCGTATAGTGAACCCTAAGGTGAGAATCGGCGCGCGTTGATATTGCTGTGAAAATTGCGATTGCGTGCGTGCGTACAAACTCTCATGTATTAATTAATTAGGCCATTTATGTGCGTGGATATTTAAAATGCTCCTGTGGGATATATATCAAAATGCATATAACCTTTAATAATTTTATTTATTTATTTTTTCTCTCATGACAACCAACTCAAGTTCATCGCATATAATGTATACTTAAATATAATTGTATGTTATGTTGTGTTTGTTGTCGTTGGAAAGAACGTTGCAATGTAAGAATGAACATATATTTGAGCTTTTTATTATTTGAAGAAGCGGTGAATGAACGAGAAATGTGAGGTAGTTGACAGGTAAATTTAGATGTGATATGGTGGTTGTTACTTTTCTTTTGATTGTTTTGTTAGGTGTAATTTTGGATATGTCAAATGAGGATTTTTTTATTGTGGCTTGTTAAGATAATGTTGCTGATAATAAAGTTAGGTCGAGTTATTCCAATTGAAAGAGTTTATAATCGAGATAAAAATATGTCAGGGTCAGCGACGAATTTCCAATCATTGCGATATCTTTTTTTTTCTTTCTTTCATGGTATTGAAGGGCAAGGATTAAAGTGAAATGAGAGCAGATCCAATCACATGTTGGACCTTGTATTTACCATCAAATTTATTTAATTGGAAGTTGTTGGGCCTAGGTGAATTATTCGCTATTAATTGTATGAATAGTTTGGGATGAAAAATTTTGATCCATCGTCTTTTTATTTTTTCATAAAATTTTGTGTTTGTTGTTGATGAATTATCTGAAGTGTTGTTGCAACATATCTGATATTGAATCGATTAATGATGTATTAAGGTTAGGACTTTGGTGTTTGTCCTTTGGTTGATCGTGATTAGGCTCTGGTCATTTAACTACAACTTGATAGATATCAGTCCAAGTGTATAAATCTTACATCAAGTATTTATTGCAATAGCAAATTGCAAAAATGTAACAGTAGATTGTCAAGTTTCATTTTGTATTCTTTAACTTCATTTTATTCGTAATGCGTTTACTTATCTTTTCTATTCATGACTAATTGATATATAATAAACTAGAAATATATTATAAACTAACAACGTAATCATCACGTTCAACCAATCTAAGTATTGATAGACTCTATGTCAAGGACACATCCACCAAGATTATATGAGGTGAAACCATGAACACGTATATTCAAGTACATATGAAGAATTGAGATGAAGAAAAAAAAAAGTCGTGAAATATTTCGTGAATCGCGTCATTACGTACCGTTATATTAGTCTTCGAATGTGCGCAATGACAACTTAAACGAAGGTCGTGCTCACGACCAATTGTGGAATTTTTGTGTTGCGTTTACTCAGAATCTTTGACCCTTTGGTTGGGTCATAAAATAAAAGAGAAAAAAAAAGAAAAGAAAGAACACATGTATGGATAGACGAGTAAAGAAGAGGAAGAATGATGAAAAGAGATGAGGGAGTTTATATATACGCAGTAGAACGTGCGACTCGTGCGCGCAACACTATATCGAGTCTTCAATATATATTGCATTTTATTTTTCTTCAGTTTCCGCTCTAGATACAGACAACCAGGCCGTCCTGCCATAATCGGACGGCGGTCAATATGTGTGTGCGTGTTTGTATTATGTATAGAAGAGTACAAAGTATAAGAGATACTTGTCCCTTGCCCGGTTTTCCTATCCCAAGTGTGTAACTTATATATATCCCATGAGCGTATCTAAGATTCAACGTCTCCCCGATGTATGAATACAGTACTTGTATGTAATTAGCTAGAATATTGACGTTTACTTCGGTATTGAAAAGTAAAGGCAAGAAATTGATGATTGATACGTTCAGAAGAAATCGTCCTGGCACTTCGTTTTAAAATTTATTCGAAATTTGATTTTATTATAAGTCAATGAATAAAAATTTATGAAATTTTTGTTTAATTTATTAAGGGTTGGTAAATGTTTTTGTAGAAATTGATTAAGTCTTTGTAGAGATGACTTAAATATGGAATATATAATTATAGAAATACACTGATGGGAATTGGGTGATTTACTATTTTTTGTTATTGTCTATTATTATTTTATCAAACATCGTTACATAGAGTATTGCAAAATGATATTGCATGATTTGAAGATACCTCATTCGCTCAAACTCATCGTGTGGTTTTAGAATCTCGAACGTGCAGTAATATGAGATTGTTACGGAAATCTTTTATACACCCACACACGCGGTGAGCCATGTGCCGATTGTGAATCGCGGTTATTTACATAACTCAGCTACTCATTAACGCGCGTTGCAATGTGTGTACTTTATATATATATATATGTACATGTATGTGTGCATAAAATATATGCAGATGCGCCTTTTTAAGTAGAATCAACGTGTGTATTGGTTATATACTTATTATCTACACTTCAATAACTCAAAAGTGTTTATGATCGTGAAATGAACTGTTGCGAAGATATTTTACATTTCAATGTCTGCAGTAAATGATTATGTGTTGGTTGCTTCATGGCTTCTTCTATAGACAACACGTGTCACTTTTTTTTTTAATATACTTTCTTTTGAGTTGTGTTTAATTTCATCCCCTATTTTATTATACCATTTTAAATTTCTGTCTCATTTCTATTTTTTTATTGTTCAAGGCTTTTTTCTTTTGATATCTTTATTGATTGAGTAATATTTAATGACTATTTTTAGATGGGAAAAATTAATTCAGAAAATTCAGTTGTTAGTGATTAAAAGGACAATAATTACGATTTAATAATCAATATTAAGCTCTTTATTTTATTTAAGTCCTATTCTAATTGGATAAATCAATTATTTATCTTTGATTATATCATTTGAATTGTCTGTTGGCTTAAAAAGTTAATGAATCAGTGCAAAAGTTAATTAAAACCAGGGGAATAATCATCTAGATGTACATTTAATCTGAACTTTTGGTATAAATCAAAATAAAATTCACATCTTTCTTTAACCAATTTCGCGCCACTCATTAACGTGATAAATAAAACTTCTGTATAAAATTTATTACTCAACATACGGTTCTCTTTTGTTCTTTTCTGTTAATTCCACAATATAATTGCGAAATCTACAAACACTTTTTTTCTATACCAGAAATAAACTTTTTTTTCTCTCTCACCAATATATAAATCTACATATATATTTACTTGTACCCACAACAATTCCATATATAATTCACTTGTGTTTCCTTGTGTACTAATAAACAATATTAAGATCTAACACCTGTATTGAATCTGTTTGTACTTATGTTGCCATACTGGCCGCAAACTTTACAATCTGTATGCCAGATTGTCTCGTATTTCTCACTCGCATTATTACAAATCCTCACTTATACATAAACAAAATTCACATGTATTAAATATATTATAATTCGAAGGGGCGTGTGCGCGTTCAAGTATTAAGTTATGTTTAATACACGCTACTGTCGTGAAATAAATATCTACACGATATGTAGATATACATTTAATATACTTATAAATATATATTCATCTGGGCTATATAATATCACGTGCATATTTATTTTTTTTTTCAACGACGACGACGACGGGAAACAATTACGTATTGAGTTGTATACTCAACTCACCTTTCACAGTGATATGTTAGTGAAAGACGCAAACAAATGAACAAAAGAGACTTGGCGTAAATCCCGTCAGTAAATGAGAGAGTGGAAATGGTTAAAAAAATATAATAATAATAATAATTTATGGGTGTTTAATCGTCATATATAAATTACTGAATTGCGTGTTTGGTACAGAAAATTTTCTTGATTATGCTTTCACTCTGGATGCATTCAAGATTGTCTTTAATCTCTGTATTTTTTCCTGTCATTGTATCTGTATATATTACAACTATATATTTGTAGACGCATACGACAGATATCTATAGATATTTTATGTGTTGGTTTTTTTTTTATTTGTGAGTATATATCGGTATGTCGTGTGCGCTCGTAAATATAGCCGCATACTCAAATGATTTAAGGGTATGCTGCACTGCGGGAGTCTGCTAAAGAAAATACCCTACGACCAAGAGCTATACTTTTCTACCTTCCACCACCCCCTTTAGCATATGGATTTGTTTATTTACATCGTTTGGATTTTTTATTTTTTGTATTTATTTCTTCTTGGTTGTTGGTGGTGTTTTTTTTTTATTCTTCAGTTTTGCTATTATTTATGTCCTTGATGGGTTGGCAATAATGATTGGTTTGTGTATATAGGCGACTCGTTATTTCTTGTATGATGGGGCGGTGGTGTGATTTTTCGATTGATAACGAACTTGTGTATGTTGGGGGAAGAGAATGAGGTATAATAAATAATGTTGTTTGTGTAGCGGCATTGCGTTTTGCTTTACGAGTTCATTCACTCAATTTTCTATTATTGTAGAGTAGTTTTGATGAGGTGGATTGAGGGTGGATGCTGAATTTTTTTTTACAGTTTATTTGTAGACATGTTGGTGAAACCAATTTAGATGGTTAATTGTTTCATTATTAGTTTGAGACAATATTAATTTCTTTTAGAAGATTAATCAAGGTGATTTTGTGGAGTTCTTTATGAGTTCAGGATTGTGCAATTAAACACTGATGAGGTTATACATCTACAATTTTATGTTATACACGTGTTTTATTCTTCATTGACAATGCCAATTACTCGTTTAATGTCTTTTTCTATTTATTATTATTAATCGATTTAATTAAGTTGAAATTTTTTTAACTGGTTGCTGCAAGTCTTTTATTATTATTTTTTGTGAATGAAATTGAACACGTGAATTTTATTAAATTAAATTTTTATCATTTAGAATAAATTCAACTGTTTTTAGAAAATTCACACGCACTAATGAAATTCAATTGTGTCAAGTACATTCAATTGAATTAATTATAATTTTTTTTCTTTCACTCTGTCTGTATATAAATTTATTCTTTTTCAACTTAACAAATATTACAACGAGCATTAAAGACATATTGCCAAAAAGTATTTTGAGAAATACTTCATGTGTCTGAAGTACGTAACGGTGAATCTACATTTGGCTTATTCTTGCAATGTACATGAATGAAGTGGTAGGAAAAAAAAAAAGAAAGGAATACATGTGAAGAGATGTCTACGTAACGAGCGAATCAATCGAGTGATGTCTATAGGTGGAACAATTTCCTGGATGTCGTTGTGAGATATACACGCGTGTTTAATAAGTCTGAGAGACGAAGTACAATGACGATATCTTTGTGACTTTATTTATTTTATTTATTTTTGTATAATGCCAACTTACGCATCTTTTCACCTCTCCGTGTCGTTTATAAACCGTTATATTCAGTGTATGTGTGTACTCTCATCACGTTCATCTGTCAGCTTCTCTTCCTATACACACGTTATCTTTCTCACTTATTCTCTTACACTCCACTCTCAGATCTGCGATCTTTCGTATATATAGATATATAAAATTATATAGGATTACAGGTGCACATACACGCCCGAGCACAAAGTCCGCGTGACTTGTCATAAACATGTACCAACTTGAAGACTAATTTGATGCGGTTGGAAGCGACACGAGATATGTAACACACTTTCAAAGAGATTTATCGAAGTAATTTAACAGTATAATTTTTAGTTTGTACAATTATGAGAACAAGTTGAAATAATTTAGGTATTAATGTTCTATATGCTGTGTAAATTTTAATTTATGTGTTGGTTTTGATTAGTTGCGGAAATTATTGCTTTATACAATCATGATTTAGCCAATCATCTACTTTGAAAATTTTCATAGATTTTGATCATTGAACTATAGTATCTTCGATCCAATTCAAGATAGCGAGAGAACCTCTCTCTAGATAATCAGAAGAGGAAAATGATAAATATTCAATTTTAATAATCAGATAATTATTTTTTCTTATCTCAACAGTTTGAATAATTGTCAAAAATCGATGAAAATCAATTATTCTTTCTTATCTGACTCTGTCTAATATTTTCACTACCCCTATTGATTTTACATTGCTCCCGATCATTATAAGAAGATGTTACACTTTACACTGAAACTTTGACCTTTATAAATAATTCAAAGTACTCTGTGCGTGATTAATATCGCCTGATTCACGTAATTCAAGTCCTTTACGGTACATCACAAATACATATATAAGTTGCTATGAAATACACAAATACACATAGATACACACACAGATATTGTATGAGAACAGTATATAGAATTTCGTCTTTGAATTAATGTACACGAGGAGAAGAGTGACGGAAGTTTTTTTTTTCGCTGGAGAATTGAATCACGTACACGAATTACTTCGAATGCAATATGCAACCGGAGAACGATTACGTGTGTTAGAGGAATGTATACTTCTGTTATACCTATATATATGTATAATGTACCCCAGATTAAATAATAAGTTAACAGGACTCACACGTCTCAACACGCAAATACGTATAATCGATGCATTTAATTAATTTCATTTAAATATACTGAATAAACACATTTGTTTGTGTTTAAATATCAATGCATTAAACATATTATATTATGTATATAAATTCGGTATATAATTTAAATGAATGTTAAAATACATCTCGATTAATGTTGATGACATGAATTTTTTTAAGATTACGATATTTATGAAGTGTTTTCAAAGAATTTTAAAGAAAATGCATTGACAGTTAATATTTTGTTGTCGTGTCATTATTCCATTTCCTGTATTGATAACGCAAAATAAATTTCCAGTATTTCAGTGATACTTTTGCTAAATAATTAATTTATCGATAGTTGTAAAATATACGAATTTGGAACATGAAAAAAAAATTGAATTTTATATTTATTGGTTATTTAAATTTAGTGACATTAATGGTCGTGCCAATTAACACTTTCAATGATGAATTTATCGACAAATAAGACGAACGCGAATTTACAGTGCTATTTTACTATTAATTGGAAAATCTAGTAATCATGATTTACACTGTATATAGATTAAATCTCAATAATCCTCTACTTTTATCATTACTTGAGGTGTTTTTTTTCTCTGTTTTTCATTTTTGTTATTTTCACCGTTGTCAGTTCCGTCATTTGCTCGTTGAAAACTTGCAAACGTGTATTACCCCATCGCATGCAGAGTCCCTCAAGTTTGCATATATATATATAGTCTGGTTTCAATATCTCGAGGACACCTCACCGGAAGTGTCTAATCTTCTCTTCAGGCGTCGTCGACGTTCCTTCATTCTCAACGTTCTATACAACACTTCTTATTTTATTTCTTCTTCTTATTTTACTTCTCTTCATCATCATCATCATCATCATCATCATTTATATATCCCTTATATACACACAACTTTACTTTATTTCTCGTTCTCTTTATTTCTTCCCTACCCGTCAAGATTATTCTTCCATCGACGCAATTACATGTCAGTGAATCATCGGCAACTGGCGGATAAGCGCGCGTGTACACTGCGGAAGTGGCTTGAAGCAATATAAACAAATAAAACCGACAGAATATCATTCACCCTAAGGCAACACTACGTGTTCAACCGCGAATTTTCTTCTGTCAGGAATATCTACTTATATACAGAAGGCAACGAGATGATGACGCACCGATAAAACAACAACCTGTTTTCGTTGATCGAAAATGTCGCGCAAAGAGTTGTTTCGTTGATCGTTGTGTTGTACTGAGACGAGTAACGATTCCAACCGATTTGGAACGTGAATCTTCGTTTATTTTTCCTCAGAGTTTGTTGTTGGATTTTATTGTTCTTTTTTTTTCGCTTTTTGCTCATATAATGGTCACAGTCATGCCGGAAGACCAGTGAGACCAATGTTAGCCAGTCAATTAACGAATTCACTCGTTCTCTCACTTATTTGTACGTTTCTTGTTTGCACGTGATCGTCAAAGGAAGGAAAAAAAGAAACACTGAACAAACTATGTCGTAACGAGTTAACTGTTTGCTGTGGAATTTTTAAATTTCAAGTCAATTAGAGTATTTCTTTTATTTAATTCTTATTTTAGGTGGACGAAAGATTTATCGAAGGGAGAAAAATAAAATACATGATGTATAGATAATATAATTAATAATGAATGTGTTTAAAATAATTATTGATTATTGAGAAACTGTGTTTGGGTAATTCGAGAAAATTCTTGAAGGATCGCGAGTGTATGTGGTATTAACTGGCGGGATTGCGCATGGCGCGGCATTTTGTAAAAGACCAGTATATCGAGAACAGGTCCATGAAGTTGTTATTGCTTGTGTGTTGCTGCTGTTGCTGCTTGCTGGTATACACTGTGTAAAAGAGTATATTATATATATAAAAGCATTGGCCCAACGTGCCACAACGTTGCGAGGAGTGCGCGCGTTAACGCACAGGATGGCCTTCGCAGCTAATAATTATGTAGGATATTTTTTTTCTCAGTCTTGCCGCGCCCCCTCATCTCTACTTTGCCGCATTGCCCGCTCATACCGTCCGGCTTCTTTCCAAACGATTTTATGTTATAACGTTTCATGTTGGTCGCTCTCGTGTGCCGTTCATTTTAGAAAGAAAATTATTTTAGTTGAGGAAATGAAGTTTTTATTTGAGAGCCAGTGGTTCTGATGGGAAATGGCGTAATGCGAAATTATTTATTTTCAAAAGAGTGGGATTATGAGAGAGGTAATTTTCATGCAGTAAAATATTCCTGGGGTTGATATAGCCATTTTTTATTTCTTTCTATTCGAATGGTGGAAAATAATAATTTTTTTCGACACTTTTATAACAATCCAACACAAATTTCAAACTGGAATAAAATTCAATCTTGAAAAATATTGATAATTTATTATTCCAATCCCAATTATTGTTCGTATTATTTTAGCTGAGTTAAATGCCAAAAAATTAAAAAATTCCTAGAAGCCAATGCCCCTTCATAATATTAGTTCAAACAAAATTATATCTCCAATATTTATTTATAGAACACATCAAAGATTCTATTTATATCAGAAAAGAACCAGGAAGTAACATGAAAAAAAAATAACGATTTATTGATCGTAAAAATTTCAAATGATTTGCTCAATGGCAACCTAAATGTCTGTAAAGTAACTATGAGGGTTTGCAATGCACAGATATATAATGCTCGAGGTCCTTTTCGTGTTGAAGAAAAATACAATTCGTGACCAGTTGTAACAGGCTAAATCCAAGAATGGAGAATTGACCGGCAGGTGCTTCGTCCCGTCGACAGATGCGCCCTTTTGTGTGTCCTCGAGCTATACCAAACGTCTTCTAAAAACAAAAAAAAAACGAAACTTTGAATGATACCATGCACATCCCTGTCCTCCTCTCTGTCTTGCTCATCACATTCTCATCTTTGGTAAAACTTTCCGAAATACGATAATTCTTGGGTTGCTCGCAAAATGACGCCTCAGGCATCAACCAAATATGTTTTTTTTTCCTTCCTTCATTTTCACTGGTTCTTTCTTCTTTCAAATTCACTCCTCACTTCTTTGTCTCGACGAAGAAGATTCTTCTCATCTTCAACCACACAATCCAAAACGTCATTTCCAATCTTTTTGGTCCACGCCAATTCTATTCACTCGGTAAAAATTCGTGCCGTAAATGTGTCAGAGTTAATTTTCGGCCTTTCTGCATTTGTTACATGATGAAAATTACTTTATGCATCTTTACATTTACATTATTCTTTCATGTGCATCAATGCATTATGTGCGAGAAGATCAATCTTGATTAATAAATACCTTCATGAATTTTTTTTTTTTTTTTCTTTATTACTCTTCCATGTAAACATTTTTATTTTATTTTATTTTCATGTTATAAAATTAAAAGTGTTATCTTATATTGAAAGAATTCGAATATTTTTTATATTAACTAATTGGATTTTGTTTTTATTTTTCTGTTTTAGGTGAGTCATAGAATTTTCTTTACAACTGTATCCACTTTCAACACCTCAAAAGTGAATTGATAACGGTAGGAATTTTTGGGTTTAAAATAATTTTATCACCAGACGAAAGATTAGAAATGAATTTTAAATTAGGAATGTGTTCACAAATTCTTGTATTTTTGTAAAAGAAAAAAAGAATTTTCATTGATTGAAACGACTTTATAAAAAAGAAAGACATCAAGTTTTATATTTCATCATAAATATCATCAAAACTTTTGACATTATTTGATTGATTATCACCTTATCAATCATCAACGACAATTTCTTCAACTAATTCGATCAAACTCCTCTCACATAAAGAATAAAAACGGACAACTCCCAAAAAATAATCAATACCACACCGGAATGCTGCTAAATCTCAACTGTAAAAAATCCCCAATGAAACAAATAATAAAATAAAATAAAAATAAAATCCAAAAAGTATCCCAACACTAATCCATCCAACTATTTAATAATACATTGGAAACAACGTGGACAAACTCGTTTCCCATCACCACAAACCATTCGCCACTCGTACACGAACAAACACACATATAAATTCACAGTAAATAACTTTGATTGAATTGAGCCCATACAAGTACGACGCGGGTGACTTGGCTCGATCGTTTCTCGGTGACTGGACCGCTAGGTCGTCTCCGGGTCGATCTGGAAGGTCGTGAGGTTCATACCTTTAAATGTATATCCCGTATTCCATATATTCTACACACTACTATGTAGACATATAAAGGAGTCGTTGTCATCATCGTCTTTGAAGCAATAAAGGGGAGGAACCAACGGTGTAGACACGATGAAGAAAAAGAAAGAGACGCAGGAGTTGGAGTAACAGACGAACAAGAAGAAGAAGCAGCAAAAGAGGAAGAGGAAGAGAGGTAGAAAACGAGGATGGCGCGTATAGATCAGAGGAATGTGTGTCAGCAGTTAGGTCAGCCTCGAGTAATGCCCGCAGAGGAATGATGCTTGATTGCTTGGACTTGGGTCAAGGTCACTCTTCTCCATACTCTTTTCATGACTACTCTTACATATATATATATATATGAGCAGTGTATCTGTTCCTTTGGTCGGGTTTCGTTGCCTTCCTACGTGAGCGGATCAAGTGTAATTGTGCATGCCCACACACTTCCACATTGCACATCGCCAACAACCACCATACTAATCATCTCTCTCTTTTACTTGATGTCTTTCAATGTTATTTGTTGTTTCTGTTTCTGTTTCGCTTTGCTATTATATAGTCAGCACATGCTACAACGTATCTACATTGAGCACGTGTGTGGTCATGTACATACGACTCCCTTCGAGTCTCTCTTTGCTTCGGTTACGTGCGACTTGCCAGCCACGATAAACCCCGTTGGAAATCCAACGCCATCGTAAGTTCCCTTCCGTTCCATTATGTGTTGCTCACGTTTTACTGTGAGACTTTAAGTTTTTGTGAGAAGATGCAATTTGGTTGTTTTGAAGGTGGTGGAAGATATTTTTGGAGAAGAGTTTGTTGATGGTTTTGAGGTGATTTTGTTTGGTGGATAAGGAAAATATTTGGGAGGGAATTTAAGAGAGATTTTAGTGATATTTCTTGTTTTTGTTGGTTTAAGAATTGGAATAAAATTGACTGTTATGTATTTTTTCTGGTTGTTTGGATTATCATCTTTATATAACTCGTAAACAGAGTCATCGCATATCGATGAGGGACAATCGTTGTCTTTTATATTTTACTATACATTTATACTTGCGCGACTCGCACACTCCCCATAAGTGTGGTCAAGCCAACAGGGTAAATCACGATTGTCTGATTCACGATATTCCACACTGGTGTAGACTCTCACGAAATCGATGGATCCCTGGATATATATGAACACGCGCAATGAATACTACTTGGACTTTAGTCACGGTTCTTCTTCACCAACTCTGTTTCTTTTCTCTCTTTTTTTTTCATATCCACATCTTTCGATGTATGTTATTTTATATTTTTCTTCCCTTTCACTATATTCTTCTCTTTTATTTTTCTATAAAGAAAAAGAAAAAAACAATAATTCTTATTCATACATTTGGCAAATAATAAAAAATATCTGAAGAATTTAACTAATATGAGACAGATATTTAAAATAAAATTGTAGTATATAAAAATGAAAATGAAAAAATGAAGAAATAAATTCCATAGAGCATGTACTTGTTTCACTTGAAATTTATTCTTTTCATTTAAATTGACAACTGCATCTCATTACGCGTTTGCGCACTGGATACAAACCAGCTTATAAATAGTCAAAGTATTTTTGTGTTGGTGAAAGATCGATGGAGGAAGAGAAATGTAGACTCAACTCGATAGGCATAAAGGCAATGGAGGTACCAACTGCTTACTAGGTACCGTGTAGTATATATATAGTATTTCTTCCTTCACCACCTCTACCTCTTCTTCATCTATTTCTTCTTCTCTACTTATATTCATCCATCTTTTGCTCTTTCTCACTCAAGCATCATGGTAATAATATAAGCCAGAGCAAGACACATGGTTTAATACTATAAAGCAAAGCAAAGCAAGCATGGAGTTGCAGTAGTAGTACACACATTCTGTATATAGTATATAGAGAGAAGCCGAGGCGATAATCGTCGTTTGCGGGCGTGCCTACGAAGCCTAGTTTCGTTGTCTATCTCCACAACCCGGAAACGCCCTGGAATTTATATTGCGTATACTCTCACGAGTCAAGTCGAAGATCGGGTAGAATGTAATTGGACGTAAGCGCGATCAGCAAACGGCTCTCTTGTTGCTCCTTTGGCTGTCGTCCATTCCATACATAACATACACATTCACAATTTAATACAACACAACTATCTATATGTTTGAGAGTGTGTGTGTGTGTGTGTGTGTAGGAAAATATATACCTGGATATATCGTCAATATGTCGATGTGGCGGCACACACCAACCGTCTATCGACGTTTGTCGCAATCTTTTATGTATATACAGATATATTTATTTAACTGTTAGGGAGTTATAGGTGATTGCGCGCACGCCGCGTTTAACCTCGTCGATGCAACTTTTGTCGTTTAGATTCTGCACGATTAGCTTCAGGGATATTAGCGATCATTGGACTTGATTATTAACTTGATGTTGGATACATAGCGACACAAACTCGAGATTTACGAAAAATCAATGGTGTAGTTGAGGTTGTGTAGTTGTGGTTGTATTTGAGATTTAATATATGCGAATATATGGATGGTTGTGAATGTGTAATTGTAGACTCATCGATCGATTGCTTCGTCGTCTGAGTTGTATAATATCGTTCTTCTAATTAAACAAGCCATCGGTAACTGGTAGTCAACTCTAATCGTAGGTCGATAGTTCATCGATCGATGCATTCCATCGCGTTCTTGTCTATGTATAAGTTTCATTTGGTTTGTAATAGCTTCCGTCTTATTTTAATTATTTGTTTTATCCTATGACTTAATTATTTTGTTGGTTTTGTTTGGTTTCTTTTATTTTGTTGGAGTGGGACGTTAGTATGGTAATTGAGGTTGGATTTTATGTGTTGATGTTACATGAGGATTAAGTTGAGTTTGAAATAATTCTGAAGAGATTATATAGAGATAGTTATGAATTTCATATGATTGATGATGGCTTCCGGCTTATTGCAAATTGTTTTATTTATTTTTGAATTCTTCTGTTTGATGTTAATTCTTTTCATTTTTTTATATGGTGGTTCGATTCATGCGTGGATATTGAACATGAATTCATATTTAATTAAAGGTGATTTGATGTCTTTCATTTTTAGTTGATTGGCAAACAGCTTTGAGTTTATTTTTTTTTCATTTTATTGTGATATTTCTTGTTTTATACACTTGCATAGCTGTTTTTATATTCGATCATAGATTTTTATACGATGGATGATCTTGTTTTTGCATGTCGTTATGAAAAATGGAACAATTTATATTTGAATTTATTTATATTTAATTGTATGGTATTAATTTTCATTCGATTGCTAATTGTTTCTGTTTGAATTCATTCATACATTTGTATTATGTTATTTCTTTTTTAAATAGCAGCTGTTTCTATTTTGATCTTTATCTGATAATTAATTTAACATTTATCTACAGATATGAAATATAGATCAACTTTATATTTAGAATTAGTTCAAGTGCAATTATATGTTTATAAATTTCACTTGCTTTATAATAGTTTTCATTTCAATTAATCAATTTTTTCTTCTTCTTTTTCTTTCGTTCTTTATTTCATTTCATTCCAGTTTATTTCATCTGTAATTTATGAGTGAAATCAATACTGCATTGATTTGTATGAAATATAATTCATATTGACAAACATTTGGATTAAATTAAATTGCAACTATTATTTATTATGTTTACTCATCAATTGAAATCATTCCAATCGTATTTTTAATGATTGTCATGACATAAATATTTTTCTATATAGAAAACTTTCTTCCTTCTTTCGTTGAAATACCATTCAACGACAACGCCCCATCGTTAACTCGACTCAGGGATAATTATATCCAACACAGCAGTAGAAGTAGCAGCAATACACAACATCGTCGTGCATCCGCTATTTTTTATTTTCTTTCTTCATCTTCACCATTTCTGTACACTTAGTATATAGGTTTTGTAAAGTCGCCTAGTAGAAAACGTTTGAGCTGCAGTGGACAATCGTCCCATTAGCCAACGATTCCACCAATGTCCAATCTTTTATCGTTTTCTTTTTCCTTCATTTTTTCTTTGTTTTTTCGACTCTTTCAAAGCTGCCTTTCTCATTTATATATCTCTATGTATGTTTTCTAATCGCGCGATTAAAGTGACGACCTTCCAAGGACTGTGACAATCTCCACCATCGTCCCGCCACTCATTTACGCGAACCAACAATTTCTCTAGTTGAAAATATTTCTGTGTTTAATTTTCTTTTCCGTATTATTTCACGTTTTCACAATTTATTTCAATTTTTGTTGCAATTTCTTTTTTCTCTTACTCATCCTCTTTATCTTTTTTCATTTATTTATTTATTTATTTATTTATTTATTTATCTTTTTCTATTGTCTATACACTTCTACATTTAACTCGTTCATTGTGAATGTGTGGTAGTGTACGATGGTGGTTATTTCTTGCTGAAAATAAAGACAAAGATAGAGAGAGTAGCCGCGCCTCGCGATTCCTCTCATCGTGGCGGTTTACTATCGACCATTAACCAACGATTCCAGCCACGAAGACGACCTTCCAAGGCGCCTCGAGACTCACGGAATTATACTACCAACCAACGAAGAAGACCGACCGCTGTTTCTTCTTCTACAGGCGCGTTTTATACTCTTTTACCATCTCACATATTCTTTCTTTCTTTCCTTTCTATCATTTTTATTTATTTTCCACCAAGTTTTTTTCACTTCCTTTTTCTTTTTTCTTTTTTTTTTTTCTTTTCTTTTCACGATGTTGCATGTTGTATACCACTGTGTAGTTGTATACACCAAGTTCCACAAGCCGCTACATTTCAAGTACCATCAAATCACCACCACACCCTTTAGTTACATGTACAGATATAGATTCCTACACAAATACATGCACAAAGCTTTAAAGTTTGGTCGGTATATAATATGAAAGAAAATGTGAGCGCACCAACTCTTGGGGAAGTAAAATAACATTTTCACTGTCTATTTTATTTTATTTTATCTCTTCTATGTTTATTATTATTATTATTATTATTATTATTATTTTTTATTTAAGTTTATTTTTTTGTGTGATTTTTCTCTCTTCATTCGTTGATTTTTCTTTATTTTATCGCTGCACACTCCAGTTATCCTCATCAACAGACGTGACTACACCGGCGGTGGACTCTTTTTCCCTTAGCAATAGGTGGGCATTACTTATCCACCTTGTGAAACGCTTCCGTCGCCCCATTAGTCGACAGATTCCATACGTTGGATTTTTCACAAGACGGCGCCTTCACTATACGAATACATATATATTTATATATATTTGTATGTATGTATGTTGCGTGAATTATCCTCACACTCGACAAGTACCATTAACGTGCTTTTCTTCTTTGCCCTTATTCACGTTTTTATGTTGTTCTCTACAGGTATTTATAGTTATATTCTATATATTACCTGTATATACAATATTGCGTTGTAGAATGTGGCAGTGTAAGATTGATTTACAATTCTCAAGTAGAGATGAATCACTCTGTGTGTTGATCAATTAATTTTTACTATTTGTCTGCATAGTTTGTTTGATGATAAACATTATTTTTTTTTTGTATTTTGTTGTCCTAATTTTTATTATTTATTTTTGAATTGATAAAGATGATTGAATGTGTATGAGATTTTTTTGTACTTGAATTCGATTGTAATTTTGAGTTTGTTGGAGAGGAATTGGTAGGGTTTATTTTTATTTGCTCATTTTCTGTTTATTATTTGTTGCATTTACGAATGTGTTTGATGTTGATACATTGGCTTAAGTGAATTTAAATACTGCGTTGCGTAAATACATTTCTGAGTATGCGACTTTATGAGTAAATAATTGCAAGAGTTAAAAACACGCAAACATTTTGAATGTTATTGATCATTTCTGCAAAGTTAAAGTAGAGCATCTAGATTAAATTGTTCTGTGACAAATGTCTAATAATCATATTCTTTGCAGTTCTCTTTTGCTGGTTTTTTTTTTTGTATTTATTTTTTCTTTTTGCCCAAATTATTTAGAGTAACACGCGACTATTAAATGAAATGATTTTACCCTTCGTGATCTGAAACTGTGCAGCCGCGCCTTATTATGCCGTGAGTCGTCTTAATGCGAATTTAACACGCGGCCGGCGGATAATCCGCTGTCTAGTTGATGTTGCTGCTGTTGTTACTGCTGCTGCCGCTGCCGCTTGAGGCACAGTTGCTTACACCTTACTCACTCTCCTTTTTCCCTTCTGCTTATCCGCATTCCGGCTTCGTTAAAAGGCGCAAGTTCCTCTTCATGACAATGGCGAGAACAATAGAAAAAAAATCAAAGCCATTATCTTCTTCATCTTTCATTTTCCTTTTTCTTATTTTTTTGATTTTCTATTTTTCTCTTGTATAAAAATAAATATTTATAGTTGAAAAAATCGAAAATTAAATTAAAATCATGACAATCAAATTGTTTCTTATGAATTGTACAGAAGTGTTGAAAAAAAAAAAAATTTCACCATGATTGATGAGATTTAATATAATTCATAAATATATATGCAAAAAAGTATTGTTGAGAGGAAAGTTGACGTGAGATAACCGTAAAACCGGTCGCTACTGATGTTGGGTGCACACAGTCGTTGGTTGTGGTGCAATGGAAACAACGGGGAACAAGGGCACTCCTAGACACATCTAAAGTCGTCCTCTTTTGCTTTGCCAACTTCTTCTTCTTCTTCTTTATTGTGCATACATATACATGGTGTATTATATATCCTATATACAGTTGCCGATGGTGCTTGGGTTGCCTTCATGTCATCTCGTTTCACATGCAGATTTACGCAATTCTTCGACGGTGCAACAGGTATATATAAATAGGATGGCTTATGAATTATGGACGCGAAGAGGGTTGGTCAGGCGATAGTTATTACGGATAATTTATCATTCAACCAGTGATGGTTAATGTATTTCATACTTCTCTATATCTACCTGCATATATGTATACATATATATAATATTCATATAAATTCCTGATGCTTTGATCAAGGCTGAAATTAATGCAATTCAATGAATCAATTTGTCAAACGACGAATACATTCTTGTATAATAAAATTAGATCATCCAAAGATTGATTATACACATTGCCATATACCACAATATTTAAATTAATTCTTCATTCATTCATACATTCAATTTTATGAAGAAGCAATTTATATTATTTCTATGACAGTGTAGATCAATCTCGTTTGATGAATTTAATGAAAGGTATAGAAGTAGAACAAATTAAAATTCAAAATCAGTGGTAAAGAAAAAATTAAAATAAAAAAACGTTACTCATTTTATTTGACACAGTGACCCATATTAAAATTCCTATGACTCTATTCATACCTCAATTTATCTTGAAGACATTCTGTAAATGCATTTCATTTTTATTTATTTATCTTCTTTTCTTTTATTCTTTTTTTTTTTTTTTCCTTCTTTTTTTCTCTCTATGTATCAAGTGAATAGAAAATTTATTCAAGTCATTATATTGTACATAAAGAGAATATGAATTAGATAAATGGGATGACGAGAATGACTTGAGAAAAATGATTGGCTTTATTCTGTATGTATAATATTATACTGCATTGAGCTACTGATAATTATTCAGATTTCGATATGTATGAAATTTTGTTTGGGTATTTTTATATTTTTCAATCCACAGTGACATTTATATATTTAATATTAAATACGATTTTTATATCGATGAAAATTTATGTTGGGAATGGGGTCGTCCTCGTATTATCACATTTTTCCTCATTGTATTGCCTACTTGTATATATATATATATATATATATATATATGTATAAATACTGGTTAGATATATAGTGTTCCGCTAGGCTGACTCTATGGTGTGTCTCTGCGTGGGCGATCTCGGCACGCGTTTACTTTTTTTACTTATTTCCTCTCTTTTACTTATTTTACTATTTTTCTTCTTTCAATTTTTTTCCTATTTGTTTGTTTGTTCATTTCTTGGTTGTTTTCTTTTGTTACATTTTGTTGTTCATGAGAGAAATACTCTCGACTACAAATATATTTATATATATATATGTGCGTGTGCATTGGTTGGAACGAGGGGTGCAAAGTGCGACGACAAATGAAAAATAATTTATTTATTACTGGTGTTCACTGCTGCGAGAACGGTATTCAGTCGTATATGTAGGTTAGAATGTGGGTGGACCCTCACTCGTTACGACTTGGTTCGACTGCATTACAAGCTTATATACATTTATATATATGTCGCTATTTATTTATATATATATATAGAAGTACACGTCTCGTTGTATCTCTACATGTGAGCTGAATCACTGTGCAAATGTTTTTATCCAATTACACTTGAACATAAAACGATTGTATGTAAGTTACTTTTAATAAACTTATATAGATACTCGAGTACAGGGGAATAGAATCCGAGTACTTGGATAGTAATGAGGAGAGGGGAAAAAAAAATAATGGAATAAAGGATATATACGTTTATGTATAGATAGTGATTGAGGTAAATAAAATAGTAATAAAAAAATAATACGTGTAAGGTAAAGCGACTAGTTATCGACCATTTCAATAAAATACATGAACGATGTAATGGAGAATGGAGAATAATTTGATGAAAAACTTGGACTTGTGAGATTTTACGATAAACATTTGTGTTTTTATTTTTTTTTTATGAAAGAAAATTGGGTACAAAGAGATTTTATGTAGAACAATTTGAAGGTTATAATTCATTTTGTTGGATGAATCACAGTTGTTGAATTGAATTAAAATAATTGAGAAAGTCAAAGTGTCGTTTGGAGGAAAAAATTTAGGTGGTGTGATGAGATTTATTCTGAATTAAATGTGGAATGAGAGAATGATTAAGACGAGTTGGGATAGAGAAAAAAAAGTAAATAAAGTTTAAATAAAAAATGAAAGATTTGGATGAAGATGACGTTTGTGTTGTGGACGTTATTGAGGCAGAATGAGAGAAGCGATGAGAGAGCCGCGGGCGGTCACCTCACGATTGGAATGTGCGGTCAGCATCGCGAGTGGCGTCGTCATCATCAGAAGTCGAGACTCCCCTTCACGCACAAACACACACGGACATAACTATACATCTTTATATCACTGTGACAACATATAACCATTATATATATACATATATATATTATATGTATGCACACAGATGTGTATAAAAATTGAAATGAAACCAAAATCAACTGTGAACAAATACCCAAACGTTGTCTGACTGATGTCACTCAATAATGTTGTTTGAAAAATCACCTTTGATTGTATTTCACGCGCTGTTGAATCGTCAAGTGCAGTGGACCATCACAAAGACCAGTAGACTGTTAACCAGCGCGGCTTGTTTGCAGGTGCACATTGCCAGTGTGTATATATTCGTACGTGCCAGCATCACCAGACTGAATGTCTGTGAGAGTCCGTGCGCGCCAGTGGTTACAACTTTATGCCCAAGATACTACAACTTCGCCTTCGCATCTTTTACAAACCCGCCCACGAATCTCTTTAGCTGGTTTATGAAGAATTTCCAACGAGTGTAGTTAATAGAACATCGTGTGCTCTTGCGAATCTTCAAATAATATTTTTAGAACGTATAAAACAAAATTTTAAATTCATTTTTATGTTACAGATTTTTTTTCTTTGGGTTTTTTTTTGTGATCATCATTTTGACTTGGAGATTGTTTTATTATTTTTATTTAGGTGTGGTATATAATAATATGACAGAAGGTGTGTTTAAAGGCAATGAAATTGTCATTTACAATTCCAAGATATAGACACACCCAAAAAAATTTTAGTACTGTATATTTAATTCGTCACGACAACTGATTTTATGTTTTTGTTATGTGTCGTTTTGCTGATGTTAAAGCTGGATTTTATAGAGTTGTATGAGATATTTGTATGCATTGGTAATCGTATTACAATTGCAGATTTCAATTGATATTTGTGGTGGTTATGAGTGTTGTTTATTGGTGTTGATAGGATTTGTATGTGGATGGCGATTGTGGATTGGAGTTTAAGAGACACATTCGTATGGAAATTTAATAGGAAATGTGTAATTTACTATTTGAAATGAATTTAAAACAATTACAGTACTATCATTTCTTCACTTTTTCCGAATTTAAAATGTATATTTATTAGATTTTTTTCTTTTTATTATTAAATTTACTCTGAACAATTGGGAAATTCATTTCTATTACAATTTTAATTTTGTCTTTTATTCAAAATTAAGTAGCGAGATGATATTTAAATCTGATTTTTATACTTCTTCAGATGTCAATATGAAACAATTAAAAAGAATTTCAATTTTAATTATCAGTTGGAATGATCATAATTACAATTTTATATTTTATTTCTTTATTCGAAGTTAATGTGAAACCTTTTTTTATGTGGCAGGATTTTTAATTGATAATTTTTTTTTTTCCTTTGTCTAACAAAATATGCAAATTAAATTCTTCTTTTTCTTATTAACAAAAGGCACTTGATTTTAATATTATATCCACGCCTAGACATCAGCTTAAATACCAGCATCAACCCATAATTCAATTAGAATTTTTGTGAATTATTGTTCCAAGCTTAAATCATATATCCTCATGTATATTAATGCAATTTAATGTACCAGTACAGCACACATGTATATAAGCTGCTGGATTCTCTCTTGATATCACGCGAGACACGTCCAAAGAGATATAATGCTCAAGAAATAAAATTCTCAACAGCTATATGGCACTAACTGCGCATTGAGAGAGGAGAAGGAGAGTGAAGTGAACATGGAATTTTTTTTTTTTGCATCCTAGAGGACAACATGCACGCTCGGTTGACCGACCGAGACCGAGGTCGACGCCGGAAGTGTTTTATTGTGAACAAGATTGACGCAATAAATATATTGTAAAATGCAAGTATCTGCTAACAACAGCGCGAAAAATTCTTTTTTAAATCAAAAACAAATGGGATTGATGAAATATTTGTGTATTATCTAAATATATTTCAATACAATTCAAATAATTATGTGATTTCCTTTTTTTACATTATCACAAAAGATCTTTTTTTGATAAATTTAATTTTTGTTCGCTCCGATCTGATATAAATTTTGTTTATTTAAATAATTCATTATTGATCTCATCATTCGTATCATAAATATCGAATGAAAATTTATTTTCTGTTTCAATAATAATTGGAAAGTTATCTCAACAACGAAAACAATGATGAGAAAATAATAATAGTGTTGAGAATGATAAAGTTCAACGCACATTCAATAAAGTGAAATTTAATGTCACGTTGGAGAATAATGAAATGAACAAAATATTATTAGAATTTTTATTGACAAGAGAGTTGATAAAAAGAAAATGAGTAAAGTCAATTAAAGTGAGAGAATAACCACACCTTAGGTCATCAGAAGAGGAATATTCATTTTTATTGATCGCATGATTGTTCTTTCTTATCTAACATTTTGAATAATTGACAAAAATTGATAACAATTTTTATTGATTTTCATCGTTGATTGATCTATGATATCTCCGAATCAATTTGGAATAAAGGAAAAGTTAAGAAGCGCTTTTTAAGTAATCGAGAGAGGGTATTAAAATGTTTTTATATTATATATTACGTGGGCGCAAATATTCCTAGCACACAGCAGCACAGTGGAACCCATTGAGTTTCTCAAGTGCGCATGAATACCGTAAACTCTTGTATAGTCCACAATGAGGGGGTTCTATGTGCAACGAGTCGAAAGTACTTTTCTTCTTGAACGTGCTTGCAATTCGCTGATGACTTCTCATTTTTCATTTTTTTTTTCTTCCTTCTCCCTCTTATGTGCATTCTTTTTTCTCTTCTTCTTCATACAATCTCTCGTCTCTTTGTTTTTCGCCCTTTTACTTTTTTTTTTTTATTACACCGCGTCCACTGAATAAAGTCGTTTGTCCACGTCCTCATGTTGGCAACCATGTGCAAATAATTTATTCGTGGGCGTGTAAAGGAGAGAAAAAATTTGAAAAATTATCAGATGTCTCAATAAATTTGTTTTTTCTTTTGATTTTTTTCTCTTTTTCTTCAACCTACTGAGGTCAAAGCCTCTGGAATTAAATGTAAACGTTCACTCTAGATGAAGTGGATGATGTATATTTGTATGTGAGGGACTGTGGAAGTTTTGTAAGAGTTAAAAGAGAGATGGAATGAAGTGTAAATCGTTTGTGATTTACGCTTGCTTGCATTTATATACTCTACTGTGTGTGGAATATTCTTCATTGGAATTGAGCAAACGATCATGAAGACGACAATTATGAGAGCGGTTTATAAGTACATACATGTATGCATTATGAATATATATACATAAATTTATTCATACACGTGCGACATGATCGACAGAAAGCACTCATTATTTTTTAGGCGTGGGCATACACAGATATAAATATAATTGTTGAATGGATGTTGGTTGTTTTTGTCTATTCCACTGTCGTAATTCATGCACTTTCTTCTCATTGTTTTTTTCATTCTTATCTTGTAGCCAATATAAAGAGTGTTTGGTATGTCAGGTATCGATTTATTCAACGATAGGTATTCTCATATGATGGGAATTTACAGTAGTGGCGTGTCTCAGTATATTACTCAACCAAACTCTTACCAAATCTTTTCTTTTTCTTTATCTTGATATTTATAATCACTTATATTATGCTGACTGTAGTGATAGGTAATTATTAGTAAGACATTTAGGATCTTATCGTTATTTTACATTTGACATATCAACGATAGATGTATTTTCAAATGTAGCCATCAATCATTTGTGAAAGTTGATATTGCAAGCGTGTGAACAACTTGCATTATGATGTGTTTGTAATGTTTTTGGAATCAGGTAATTGTTGATTGTTGAGATATTTTGATATATCGTTTTCTATTCTCATTGATAAGTTGACTTATTGATGAGTACATTGTGATGATTAAATTCTACAAGTTGTTTATTTGAAAATTGTTTATTTAATTTTGTTATTGAGATGATTATTTGGAGTTTCAATTGCATCGCTTGTGTGCTTTCTCTTTTCGGGCAGGTAAACATCTGTTGTTCCAACAAACCTGAATATAAATGATAAATAAAAATCATTTTGTGATTTGAATTTTGATATCTGATGAATAAATTAATTTAAATGTGCAATGTCAATGTATATACTCTTTTGCGAATTCTTCCTTTAGTGCATGGTGTACCATCCATATAATGAGCAGTTTCATGAATCTGATTATTGTTATCAACACATTTTAAACGTGTTGCACAATTTATTGTTGGCTGAAACCATCGCTCGATGATACTACGAATAGTCTGTCAATGAAAAATTAAAAGAAGTATTACTCGATTTGTGTATTGTTAGGAACGGTGATAATAATTACTAACATTTTCTGGTTGGTAAGCAGTTTTGTATCCATAGCATTGACATTGCTGCTTTTCATTCCAAAACACTCGTGGACCTGGGGGATTTTTTAATGACCGTGGTTCATTATGGAATGCACAAGCATCTCGCGAGCTGTAATATTTGAAAAATAATTAATACAAAGACAAAAATAGATGCTGAAGAATTTGATCAATGAATTGTCATGACTCGTGTAAATAATTTTAGTGACAATCATTCTATATGCAGTCGTTCATCATGGAAAGCAAAGGAAAACTTGCCCAAAAAATTTTTTCAAATATTTTTGTGTTGTTCCACCAAATTTAAAACATTTTTTACAATAACTATTGTCTTTTTTCATCAAGTGAGCATCACATGTACCATCTTCAGTCCACAATGGTCCTTCATCATGTGGAACACCCAACCTAGAATCAATAATGAGTCCAAAGAATTGACATAACAATGTAGAAATTCTTCATTAATGAAACTGAAACGTTTTACATATGAGCTATTTCATGAGCAGAAGTTGGAAGAAGTCTAAAAATATCTGGATTTCCAATTACACCAACTCTTATGTCTTCCGGGCTCAATCTATAACCGTGGATCCCATTCGGTAAAGCTGCGAGACCTGCGATTACCAAATTTAGTTATGAAATTGGATATCGATATGATAATTAAGTGAAATTTATGATAAAATTTCTTACCTAGGGCAGGACGTTTTGAATGACAAATTCTTGATCCAGAATTTACACGCGTTTCGTGTATCAAGTGTGACCTATTATACAATTACTTATTCGTAAAATTATGTTTATGTTTATAATAATAATTGAATATATTGATTCATCAGCACCAATATCAATATATTCTTTTCTTTTTCTCTTTTCACAATAAGAAAATGAATTGAATTAATTGTTCAGGCGCTGATGAATTGGATATTTATTTTTTTCTTAATTGAATCTTGAAATACTTTGTAAGAAAAATGACGATATCATAAGATTGAGCAGGAAGTGTATGATACTCATTGACAGTCTGTCTCAAGGCATCAATAGCACAGATTCCATTCATCACAACCATTCGTTGATCGTGGTAACTTCGTTCAAAACAAGAATTTTCTTGCAATTTGTTGAACGACATAGACGTCTGTGTAGTATAAATAACAACATTGTTACATTTTTTTTTTGATTGAAATTGTCATAGATTTACTTACAGTTCCAATGATGATCCCGGCGACATTAATTTTTATACTCGGTATTTTTATTTTTGAATATATCATATCAATACTGTTCAATAATGACAATACATACGACACAATTGAAGTATAATCGTATTGTCTGTGGAGTAAATTTTTGATATTATTTCTTATAAAATTTGTGGAATTTTTCGTACAATTATTTCATCAATTCATATAATTACAGCTCTTTAACTATCCCATGATCAACCATCACCAAAGTTTCTACATAAACTGTTTTTGGATATTTTGCGAGTGACTTGGTCCATTCCCTCATGACATTTCCACCTGCATGGTACAATATAATTAAGTTCTATTGGATTTATATATGAATGCAAATTTATTGAAGGAATAATACGAATTTACTGTGACCTGTCTTTATAATTACGTCTTCATTCTCTGATAATCTATTTTCATTGTGTTCTCTTAATGGTGATGGAAACACTGTGGTATCTGTCGGTTCAACTTTTTTAGTTTCTGAATTATACTTGAGTTTCCAAATAATGTGATGATGTCCAATACTTCCAACCTTAAGAAAAACAGTTGCATAATTATATTGATCACAAATTTTTGACACTATCAAAATATTTTCCATACAAATTGTTTTCGTTTATGATAGTATAATGCTGCTGCACAATTAGAAGGATCCCAATATACAGTGAAAGGCGTGAGCTTGTTCATTATCTAGAATAAAACAAAATCAGGAAACTTGATAATTATGCATTACTCCCAAATTTTGATTTTATCAATGAATAAAAAATCGTTACATAATTTTGTTACATACATCAATTAGTGGTGATAATCGGTTGGGGTTTCGCGGATCCACAATCCACACTGGTACATTTTCATTAGCTAAATATGTTTCAGTTGGAACTAAATTCACTGGTATTTCTTCATTTTTCTCGGAAAATACACTGAATTTTACTATCTCAGGTATTTCATCCGAATCAGCCTGAATAATTTTAATAATTACGAACAGACATGACAGAAACAAATAAAACATCCTCATTTTGACTGTATCATATACTACAGCGGACGAGTGATGTTCGTTATAGAATATTTCGATCTACAAATTTAGCCACGTTCAAGCAAACACGAGCGAACAGAACAGATAATCTTATCAGTTTATCCCATTCGAACGATTATTACGAATAATAATTCTCAAACATTTGTAGTGACTACACATGTTATTTTATTAAAATGAGAATACTTTGATGAAACTTTATTGACTTAATCATAATGAATCCAAAGAAATTGATAACGATGTTGAAATAAAAGTAACTGTAAAAAAATGATACCTAAATCGAAATTTCTAGTACTGCAAATGAAGAAAAAAATACCATTTGGAAAAAAACAATTATCTATTAATTTTACTACAATTAGACGAAAAGTATTAACAATTTTAAGGAATGATTATCAATTTATGTAACAAACTTTACAATTCTTGGTAAGACTACATTTAATTCAAACTTGTTTATCACATATATTTTCTTTTAGCAACTGTTTATATCCCATTTCTGGATGTCAGAATTTAATAATTACTATTGAATTTCACATAAACTGCCTCGTCGAGCAGATAAACATCTGTTGTTCCAGCAAACCTAACAATAAAAAGAAATTCAGTTATTGTGTGATGTGAATTCCACTATCTGAATCATAAATTAATTGGGATAGAAGGAAACATATCCATTCATACAAAATTTACCTTTTTACCAATTTTATTACTATCACATGGTGTACCATCCATATAATAAGCAGTGTCATCAACTTTATTTTTGTCATCTACACATTTCAAACGAGTTCCACAATTGATTGTAGGCCAAAGCCATCGTTCAATTTCACTTCGAGAAGTCTGAAATAGCAAAAGAAAACAAATAGATGAAACATCAGTAATTGATTTATATAGATTTGAAAAACAGAAGAAGAAATTACTTACGTCGAGTGATTTGTGCGCCGCCATATATCCGTAGCATTTACATTGCTCATCTTCATTCCAAAAAACTTTTGGACCTGGAGATTTTGTTAATGACCGTGGTTTATTATGAAACATACAGGCATCACGAGAACTAAAATATTACACGACCAATAAAAACGTGAAAATAAAGAAAAATATGGAAATCAATGAGGATTGTTTCTTAAATCAACAGAGACCAAACCTGAAGAATCGTTTCAAATGCTCTGGAGTACTTCCACCGAATTTAAAACATCTTCTACAATTACTATTGTCTTTCTTCATTAAATGTGCGTCACATGTACCATCTTCGGTCCATAATGGTCCATTATCATGAGGAACTCCTAATCTAAGATAATAAGATACCAATAAGAGATCAGTAATTCATAATCGAGGGGAAAAGATATTTGATTTAGTGGAATATAAATGCATTTTACAAATGAGCGATTTCATGAGCAGTGACTGGAACGAATTCAAGAATGTCTGCATTACTGATAATAGCAACTCGGGTGTCATCAGATGATAGTCTATAACCGTGGGTTGCAGTTGGTAACATTGCCAACCCTACAATGGAAAATTATAGATCAAGTCTATATATCAATATAATAAATTTATTATGACAATTAATAGAATAATACATTACCTAGTAAATAAATTTTTTTTCTATCGGCGACTTTTGCTTTGGAATTAGTTAATACCTCGTGGAACATTCCATGCCTGGTTAAAATATCATTGTTTACATTTTTGTATTTAAATTTAATTTAGTAATTAATTATTAAGTGATACGTGCTAGACGATTTTAGCTTAGCCATCTATTTACCAATTTTTTTTCTCTTGGGAAAAAAAGATTGGTACTAAATATTCACTTATAATACCACAAGAGCTTCAAAATTATCGGGTATTTCCCGATAGGTTCGTTGCAAACAAATGAAGGAGTCAAGTTTTTCAGGTTAA